>JABUQX010022373.1:2500-15416 GCA_015478945.1 Trachelipus rathkii | reverse complement strand
ATACGATGACAGAACCTAAGAGGAAATTTAGGAATATTAAGAGATTATGGGATATTATTGATAGTATATAATTTTATATATTAATAATTTGAGGATATTGCCTAGTGATACGTATAATTTAATTATGCTAGAGTAATTATAACTAATTGATTTTGGTTCTGTGATCTTATATCATTTTATTTGGTAAATTCTGAATGAGCAGAAGTTTTTAGAGGATTGGATACGAGCCGTAGACTTTATGTGTACATGTGGGTTGTATTGAAGTTTAAAAAGTGGAGTTTGACTACTCAATTAATGAAATGTTAATTAATAATAAGTAGTAAAAGGTTATTTATACTGTATTTCTTCGTTGTATATATTAGAGTTATATTATTAATAAAGGACTAAGAAAATGATACTGTGGTTTCTACTTGGAATCATACGTGTGATTAGTAATAAAATATTAAGTTGGTGAGTCAGATATGGAATCATAAGAGTTGTATACTTATGTTTCAGTGTATAGTTTATAATATTATAGTATGAATAAGGTATAATTTGTGTCGGCAATGATATACAGTTGGAAACAAATAAGATTGAGATGGATTATTAAGAGTTGTATTAGTTGTGTGAAATAAAGTTTATGTGAATTGATGCCAGGTAATAAAGTACGTTAGGCGTTAGGTCATAATTAATTGCAATATAATAAAAATATTGAACTTATGGTGGCGATTGTAAAGAGGAGCTTACGTCATTTAGTGAAGTACGTAAGCTACGTTTAGTGCGTATTTATACCGACATGATTCGTGAGTTGTTATAACTAATAAAGTTGTTATATATTAATGTTTACCATTGTGTTTAATGTACTATATTTATAGAAATCGTGGTGAGATTGATTAAGAGACAGCTATAATAATAAAAGAATAGAGTAATAATTTGGGTCATAAAGTATCAATTGTGTTTTCTAAGTATATTTTATTTCATGTATATATATAATGTTGAACTTTTGAAGAAAAACCGGATGGATAATCTTTGAGGTGGTGTAGGTGTGAGAAGAATTGATAACGAACGTGAGGTAATGAACGTATTAGAGAGCTGCGTGTGTGTAATGTGTATTAATTGTGTCGTGTGGTCGTTCTGTAGTCGGCGTGCAAATTGTTTTGTAGGGTTGTGCGTTATTGTATAAAAGTTGGTTTAGTAAATTTAAATAATACTTGAGGAATCATTTAACTGATAGTATAATGTTAATATAAGTTGAAGTTGTGTATAGTGTGGGTTTGACCAGTGGAAAGATGCGCAATTGATAGTCGGATTGGTTCGTAAGCGGCGATGTGTATGTTCAGTGGGCCAATGTCAAGGGCTTTTAGTGTTGTTGGTGCCAATCGAGCTCCTAAGGCTTTTCGAAATAAAGAGAGACCGAGTATAGAAAAAAAGTTGCGAATTGGAAGTATTCTTACAAGGTGAGAAGGTAATGTCAATAGGGAAGAGGATATGGAATTTAGTTTTGTGAGAATGCTAGTTAGGCAGGAAGGAAAGTACATGAGAGTGTGAAGTAAGTGATTATGGCGGACGATCGGTGTTATTGTTGGGTATTGACTTAGCGATGAGGTTTGTTGACATGAATGAGAGAAGGGAACGGTAAAAGTGGTAAATTGTTGTGGCCCAACTGGGCCAGAGAGATGAACTCTAAGCATTTGTTTGACGACAATGCAATGCTGGAATAAGAAGTAAAGGAGAAATTTAATGGTCACCGCGGTCTTTCCTGACAGCTCTAGGTTGGATTTCTGAACTTGAGATGAGTTGTCACTAAATGATGTATAAAAGATAGTGAGCGGGTACCGAGCCTGTCAAAACGGGTGACCGACGGCTGTTTCCGCAATAGGTTCACGTACGCAACATGGTCTACCGACAATGTCTGCACGTACAGTTACTTCTTAATTGAATATTTCATTGTCTTGTGTGACGTCACGCTCTTTCTGGGTATAATATGTTTAGGTCATCGTACGTGACCAAAAGTCAACGTACGTACACATATTAGCGTCTGGGTAGACCATGTGTGTCCTACCTTTTGAGGAGTATTACGTATATATGCTAGGGCACGTACGTACGCGGCAAGGGTCTCGACTGCGACCTTAAAATAACAATTTTTTTTTTAAAAACCCCGTTGTGCACACGTGTTCATGGGTGGTTTTTACCGACCTTTGTTGCTGCTGGCTGCTGCTTTCTGTGTACATCGGAACCCTGGGGCCCACGTACCATTGACTCAAGCCACCACCACCCACTCTCTCGTGACTGCTTCCTACCCCACGCGTCCTCCTCCACTCTCTTGAGGATGTGTTTCGTCTTCGACTGCTCTTATGTGCTCATCGCGAGATGGGGCTCGGAGGTATCCGGAGGGTCTCGTATTTTAGCTGGGGGTAGGGAGTATCTTAGGTGTACTAAGCAGGAATATTTAGCTTTCGCCACCTTGCGTTCCCAACAATTCCCTCGCGGAGCAAAGGTCCTCAAAGTCTAGGGCGAGTTAGTTGAACCACCCCTTACCACTTTTATTATATAGTACTATTCGCGTAATACTACAGAATTGCATCTGTATAGTTACTTTGCACATAGGTTCGGCGCAATATCATCTGGACTTCCTCTTGCCTTCCTTAACAACGTTCTGGTACCATCCCCCGCAGGAAGACAAATTATATACTCCTGAGCGAGTTGAAGTTATGCGAATACGGATTACAAGGGTATTTGGTGAGAAATACGAGAGGGAAGGGTGTTTTGAAGAGGCGTGACCAAAATAATAGACTGTTTTGACCAGTGCACCCAGCGTTAGACTGGCAATATCGAACGAGCAAAACCACTGAGGGGAAACGCTTCGAACGCATTTAAAAACCATAAGGCAATGATGTCACAGCGCGCCTAAATTTTTAGGTAAAGAAAATAATGCCTTCTATGTAGAAAGGTAGAATATTACACTTCCAATATTATATGCAGCGAACATATTTCATAAGTTTCTCTAATTCTTAGCTGTCCAAGAGTCCATTTCCGAAAAGGATACGAGTGATAATAAATTCCAAAAGAGAAACTTAGCAATTTACCTTGATTCCCACTCATTAACTTGATCAGTTTAGAAACTATTGCATAAACAGTACTGCAATTAGTCAGGGAACGTAATTCACGAACGAAAGTACACAGATAGGCATGAAGCCGACCAACTGACACTTATTAATGAAATCAGGACTACAGACTCGAAATCAGGGACCGTCATATATATATGCACTATTAGTTCTTAAGGTATATATATATATACTATAGTATTATTAATATATTAATAATATTCTATAGTAAATAACTATACGTATAATATAGTATATAGGTGAACGCTCATGACGTATAAATGATAACGGTCCCAGTATTCTATAAATCGTATAAAGTACATAGTAAAAATATGTCTGGAATATAATAATAATCTATATTGTGGGAATTATGATTTTTTACAAGTTATTCACCAACCATCACGGGCAGGAGCTCTCACCTTCTTCACTACCTCTCTTCAACTTTATAACTAGTATAATTAGTATAGTAGTATAAGTAGTATAAGTAGTTATATTTCTATAGAATGTTTACTATATATTATAGTAAAATATTACAAACGATAGAATAACTGAGAAATCTTTCATTCAGCAAAGATAGTGATAGGGACATCAGGATAGCTAAAATTAGTATTTAAATCTTTTCAGAGAGGAGGAAGTGTGAAGAAATCCTCTATTACTTATACTTTATTAATGAGTGTTGGAACTCATCAGGATAAATTGTAAATAAGGATGTAAATTTTCAGCACAGAAATTTTATTATTCCATACAAAATAAAGTGAGAAATCACTGTGAGAGAGAGTTTTTTTTTTAATAAATACCTTGCAAAATTAATAAATGGTAATAGAAGAGCTACTCTAATTCAAGAGATTGTTAGTGAAATAGAAGTGAGAATATAGTAGTATATATATAAAGTAATATAGGGTAGGATTTTAGTGGAAATACCATGTGATACTATGTGATCCTGGATAATATATCATGTTACGCATAGGAAAGACATAATTATTTATTTGGTAAGAATAATATTATATATGGAATATATATGTACATGGAGTTTGATACATTTATAAATAGGGAGATATGATAGTATAGAGAGACTGTATATATATATATAGTATATGGAATTTATATTTATATCATATTAATATGTAATAATTAATATATATATAATATATATTATTGTTATATATTACTATAATATATTAATATTAAATAATATATCTTTAATATATTGATATATATAGATTTATATTTATAATTATATAATATATATATTATATATTATTTATTATTGTATATTTATACTTATTCATTATTTTTACAGTATAATATAATATTATATATTAAATATATTGATATATCTAGTATTATATTACTATTATTATTTAATATTATATTATATATAAGTATTATAATACAATCAATTGTTTTTAACCATTATATTTATATATATATATATTATTGTATGATTCATATATATATATATATTTATATATAGTATTTATAATATATATATATTATATATATATCATATATATATCTATTAATTATTATTATATTAAGTAATATAATATATTTATTTTTTATTTAAATATATAATATATATAATATATATTTTATTTATAATAGTGTAATCATAAAGTTAGGCAATGTTAAATTTTAAGTTATTGTTATGACTGCGATATTTTTTCTTATTATTAAAGATGGAGTATTGTTTCATATGTTAAGTTTTAGTTGGAATAGTTTAATCTACTCATTGTTCTTTATGTGATAAGGCTATAACCACTAGCTTAGGACCAGAATATTATTACCCAATTCTCAGGTGGTTTTTTCAATCTTTTTTCGTCGCTGCTCTGTCTGGGCACGTAGGTTATAATTTATTATTAAGCTTCTTGTTCCTGCCAGACTAGAGGAATCATGTTCAGTTGTGGTGTTTATTGCCGCGGTTAATATTATAATCTCTTTAAAGATTCTCTATTTGTTTTGATCGTGAATAGCAGTTTTATCTATCTTCTTATATATTCTGGTGTATATGTGATATTTTTATCTAACGTTTCTAATGCTTTTATATGGTGTCATATAGATATTACTTCAATAAAATGCTGCTGTAGAGTGCGTCCTCCCTCAATTGTAATTATTCACAGAAGTTTGAAATTTATATTTATAACTAATTATTTTATTCTTTATATTGAATATAATGTTTTTAAAATAGTAATAATATTTTAATAGTTACGCAATACTTTTTGTTTAGATTTTTAGGATTTATTACAGTATTTAATATATGTTATAATACATATATATAATATATATCAATATAAGATTTATTTTTTCTAATATTTAGTATAGGGTTAGGTTTATACTACTAAATATTAATAATTTTGGAATATATTATCATAAATCCAGTATAACAATATAACTATAAATAATAAATAACTAATATATATGTGCGCAACAGCAAGTGTAATCTGCTGCATCTGATTTTTTGGCGGTAGAGGGGTTGAGAGGGATCAGTAGGCGGGGAGTTTCTTGTTCTAGAGTAGAGGTGAACGAGGAGTGAAGTAAAGTGAAGAATAAATTAGTGTAATTGACTGACGGTTGGGGTTGTGAGAGAAGCTCGCTTGTATGCAATAGAGTGGGAGGTACAATCATTTCGTGTGATATACTGGGAAGATAAGTTGTAAGAAGTGGCTGTTATATAATTTATATAGACCGTTTAAATGAGCTGCGTTAATGATGTTATTAGTCGTAAACATCGTGTAACCACCTACTTTAAGTTGATGGAAGGCAATGAGATTGTTTTGAAATATAAAATTGAATGAGATTAGCTATTAATAACGTAAACCTCTTTCTTCAAAAGCAAGTTATTTCTTCAAAGTATAAAAATGAACTGTTTCTAAAAGTGAAAGTCATTTATTAAGAATTTATCATGGAACATCGGGATGTTCAGAATAATCCACGTCCCATATCTTTTTAAAACTTTTGTCACCTAATTGTGTGATGAAATATGAAAGCCATAAAGTTCTCCTGTCTTCGTGTTTCGTAAAGCTTTGAGCAAAAAAACAAGTTAATACGTCTGCAAGTGCACGTTAAATTTACTTTTATAATTGGATTCAAAATTACATTCTGAACATTTAAAGAGTTTGGTATCGGAGTGGATTAGGGAATGGTATTTGAGTTTGTATTTCCAATTGCTTTCATAACTACACTGAGGACATTTAAACTTTTTTGTTCCCGAGTGATCAAGAAGGTGGATATCAAATTTATCCTTCTGGTTTGTCTCGTAATTACATTCTGGACATTTGTACAGTTTTTCACTTGCGTGTTTAAGAACGTGTCTCTGCAATGAGAATTTCCGATTGGTTTCATATGGACATTCCGTGCACTTAAACACCCTCGTGCTAGAATGATTTAAAACGTGAATTTCATAGTATTGCTTCCTATTAGTACCGTAGTTACACTCATTGCACTTGAACAATTTTGTATCTGTATGGAGTAATAAATGACTTTTAAAAGAAAATTTCCAGTTAGTTTCATAATTGCAATCTGAACATTTAAACATTTTAATTCCAGAATGATTCAAAACATGAATATTTAAATTGCCTCTACTATTGGTTTCATACGAACACTCTGTACATTGAAATCGTTTCTTCCCGTCACACGTGATTGGCGATGCGTTTGGACACACTTCTATATTTGGCTGGCAACTTCGACTCCGCAATTCATTAGCAAAATCACAATCAGGAAATGAGTCTCTTCCAAATTGAGGTTTGGAATCGATTGAGTCTTCAACATCCATTGTTTGTGAGACAGGAGGGTATGAAACGTTGATTTTCTCTCCCTCTACGGTCATGTTCTGCGGTGGTGGTGGAGGGTGGTTTGGATGCAGAGAGATAATACTTGTATATATCTGAGCTACTGAAATATTCTGAAATAATATGAAAAAAAAAAATTTATTACTTTTGTATAATAAATATAGTGTATATGAACTATGTATTATCTTTATTCTTAAAGAATTGAATATCTACATAAAATGAGTATAAAACAGCAAATCGGAGAGCAGAGGAAGATATAGAGAGAAGATAAAAAAAAGAGAAGAGAAAGAAGGGAGGAGGTTTAAACTAACTGCTATTTTAGTATGAGTAATCATTTTCTTTTGTCTCTTCGTAGAATATCGATGTAATAAACTCTAATATAAGAAATAATATCTACTCACTCTAATATTTATTCAGTTAGTACTTAGAAATTGTTATAAAAAGAATCAATAGAGTTTAGAATAACAATGAAACTACGATTTACGATATTCGAAATTTAAATAACCTTTTTAATAAAAGTGCACTATGAACTATGTTGATTACGTATTCTTTATTATTTTTTACGCTAAAATATCAAAATATCTTGATTAATCATTCGTTCTCATGTATGTCTTCGATATATGGTTTCATTTCACATATATTCAGTGCACAGTTAGTACTTAGAATTGGTAAAAAGAATCTATTAAGTTTAGATTAATAAATTTTTCTAGAGTAGTAAGATTAACCACAACGTGTTCTTAGTAACCCCAGTTTGCATCAAATGAAGCAAATAGCGGTAATAGTCGATTCTCACAACAAATTATATTTCGAGAACTGGTGATCAGTATACACACATGTATTCTGAGCTGATATACTGCTATAAATAAATTCTAAGCGCAAACAAAACATGGAAAGAGTCTAATATACAAATGTGTAGTATTTCGTTCTTGAATGCTGAGTTCGAGTAAATATTGTACTCTGAATCTATAACAATTTTTAGTAGACTCTGTATCTAACATGGCATGTTCAGTACATACGAGAAGATGTATAGATTCGCCAACTTATAGAGAAAATACATGAACAGCTCGTGACCGCACGATATAATAACGCTATTTATGAGAATTAAACATATCTCAGATAACGATACAAGCTTATTGAAAATTCACAGTAAACCTCAATAAACGAGTGATAAGTGTATCAGTATTTATCTTTATATATACTAGTATAATATATAATATTATACTAATGATATATAGTATATATATACTATATTTCTGGCTAATAGATATTAAATTATCATCCTCCTAATGCAAGAAAACATTTGGAGCTGCACTTGATTCAATAACTGAGGAATCTTTCAAAATTTTCAAAGTGATAACTTCATTTAATGAGGGATTTTTTATGTTTTATACTATGTGTAACGAAAAAATTTATTACAAAAACACTATTAATTCTTTTCTGCCAAATTGGTTTTCATTCTATTATCGTAGCAGATGATGGAAATACTAGAT
Organism: Trachelipus rathkii; assembly: GCA_015478945.1. Taxonomy (NCBI): domain Eukaryota; kingdom Metazoa; phylum Arthropoda; class Malacostraca; order Isopoda; family Trachelipodidae; genus Trachelipus; species Trachelipus rathkii. Next base: position 7,055 of record JABUQX010022373.1, on the reverse strand, counting down.
ACTTATTTTATATATTATACTAATATTATCATTTAAAATATAAAGTTTAATAATTTATGTCACAGTTCGAATTTGTAAATTTAAAAAAAAATTATTTTTTAGCACTTCGAATAGAAACTTAGATAAATCCCATGACTATATAGGTATGATAACGTATTATGTATTAACAATATTCAATATTAGAATTCAGTTACGAATAAAATATTACATAAGTATCAATAATTGTAATTGTAGATAGAATATACACTAGATTAATCTGTTAGAATATTAAATATTTTATTTATTTATGTGAAAGTAATTTAGAATGTTATTATATCTCAGTAAGCGCAGTAGTGTGAAATTATATACGTATGCTAGTATATTAAATATACAATAAAAAAATAACTTATCTATAACATAAATGTGTATCTCTTTCCTAAGTTAATGATAACTCTTAAAAAAATTTACGAGTAACTATGATCGAGTATGAAATTGAAATAATTCGGGGTATTTAAAGCGAGTTTATTTCATTATGTACATTATCGCCAAATTGCTTCGCTTTACCCCGTGTCTCCTACCTGATAATACAAAGAATATAATATTTATATTTAGCACATCTCGAAAATAATTACAAACTATATCAGAAAGATCATTATTCAAATCTGAGGCATTATTAGAAAGTGTTCTATAATTCGCCTAAATTAAGATATCAATTAACACTTAAATGATTGAGAAATGTTAATGGCTAAGTGAGTTAGAAAATTTTAAATAAATTATATTATTATCATTATATCAATATAAAATATTTTTGAAATAAAATATTTATTTTTATGTTATTATATTTATATATTATCTATAGTTTTAAATTAATTATTAAAATTTATAAATATTCATAACTCAAGCACTATATATATATATAAAATATTCACCTAATAAACTTTAAGGCTTTTAAAATCTAATTTCTTAACGTCTTCTATATTACTTTATCTTCCTATATATTTATATAATTCTTTATTTACACGCTGAATATATCACTAACATCTAGTATATTTAAATGCTCCCTACTATTCAATTATGAAAAAATACGTACCAAATCACTCTCACCTAAACATAAATTTAGCTCATCAATCAAAATGTTAGCTTACTTGGATACAAATTAAACCTCATGATTTTTCTCGAGAATTTTCATAAGTAATTAGAGATATCATGAGACAAAGGTTAGTATTCTAATTGACTCTAAGACTCATTCCTCTATTTCATTCCTATTTCTACGACATTAATCTTCTTAACAGATCAAAGAACCTTTGGAAAATAAAAATAAATAATATCATCTGCTGGTCAGAATAGATCTCATAAAATTCATTGTGATGTAGAAAATCAAAAATTAGAGACAATATTAAAGATAAAAAAATATTAGGAGAAAAGATAAGTCTTAAGAATTGAAGGGAAGAGAGAGAGAGAGAGGAGAGGGAGAGGAGAGAGAGAGAAGAGAGAGAGAGAGAGAGAGAGAGGAGAGAGAGAGAGAGAGAGAGAGAGAGAGAGAGAGAGAGAGAGAGAGTAGAATTGAAGAGGGGGAAAGAGAAGTGGCGGAAGAGAAATTAGCAGACAAAGGGTAGAGTGAGATATAGAAAGTGATGAGAAAATGAAGAGGCAGAGTGAGGGGCAGATGATCGAAGAGAGAGAGGAAGAGAGGGATAGGGGGACCTCTTGTAGGTTGCCACTCTTTTGAGATGGATTCTACCATACATTGTTGAATTTATTAAAAAGTCAAATTTTCAGAGTGTTGAATTTGTTCTTTACTAGCTTTAGGGGCTAGATAGCAATTACTGTTGAATGTGCAAGAGTATATTTTTATAAGCTTGATTGAGTTGAAGAACTTCTAATTCCTCTAGTGTGAGAAATGTACTGTACTATTCTTATGTTAAGTGTACCTTTCACTCAAACTAAAGCGTGTCCCAACTAAGATATAAATATCAGTTTTTATGATGAATGAGATTTAAGAGAAGCAAATTACAAGATTAGTTTCCATTTTACAAACATTCCTAACAAAGTAGTACTACTGAATTTTTATTATCGAAAGTCGCTCTCTCCTTCATACTTTATATGAGTTGGGTGTTCGTGGTTTCGAATCCTCCTGTGGCTTATTGTGAATATATTTCCTGTTTTCTTTTCAGTGGGTTATTCTACTTTTTTAACATTACATTGTTCCTCTTTGTATATATTAAATAGCTAACTATTGGCTACAAACTCATAAGTGTTTATTCCTTAAAACAAACTTTATACAGATTTCTTTCCTCCTACTCTACTTCTCACATTTTTACTATTATTAACATAACCATACAGCACTTAAGTTGTATCTCCACAACATCCTTGACTTTTTGTGGCAAAAAAGTTTTTAGGAAACTACTCTTCTTTTGATACAATATTTAATGCAAGTGAACTAATCAAAATATGAGATATTAATACATGTATAACGTAAACCAATATCGAGATTTATGTTATCATATATTGATTAATCACTTTTCTTATATACTACGATATGTAGTTCTAACTCATTTGTGTATATAATCCGCAAAAGAATCTATCTATAATCTCCTAGTTACGCCTATTGAGAAGTGTCTGTTACAGCCACTTACAAAACGACCCAAAGAGACTGTGCTCCTCTCGGGCATCTCGGCCTTGTGAATAAAGCAGACCTCGACTTTGGAATTTCCCGCGCCACTCCGGGTTTTGTCTTAACCTATGAACCATATAATAGGTGTATGTCATTACCAGGTGCCGTTAACAAAATCATACATATCATGAGTGTGGAGGTGATATTGTAAAATATCCGGAGTTCTAGTAGTTATAGTTCGTGTTCGTTGTTATTCGTGTTACGTGTTCACGTGTATTATCGTCTGTTCGTGTTCGTGTTTCTTTTTGATTAGACTGTATACCTACTTCGTTCACATTTAATATATGTACGTAAACTAATCGATAACACATTTTATAAAAATATTTGTTCTTTAACCGCTCATCTATGCTGACGCACTAGTCTAAGTAATACTGTGACTTAGTTATTCGCATTTTTGGCAGTTTTAGCATGACTCTCAGGCAGTTTATTGGCATTTTATGACACTAGTGTGTAGTATATGTGTGTATTGATAGATGTGCTATATGTTGAAGTGTTAATAGTGTATAGTAGCGTGTTTAGTAGGTTGTGTATGTGTGTTACTTTTATCCTATCTATAATAACCCTAATATTATTAGCCCCGAATTGAGATCTTGTCAACTTTCTAGTTTCGATCATATTTCATTTCCGCCCTGACTATCTCATAAATGCGCTCAATTTTGATGCTTTATTGTGTGAGTGGTTTATTATTCTTTAACAAATTCCGGGGCACTTAAGAAAAAACGAAAAACACTTAAAATGAAAACTCGTCTGAGTCAAACAAGTAAATTTGTTTTCTTCTTGAGGCCCATCCACTTTACATCCGCTCAGCTGTTTAATCCTTTTATTATGACCTCGCGGGCAAATGTCGTGTAGTTAGTTTTAGAAGATTGCTAATGGCAACGGTGAAGAGGAAAGATAATATTTTTGCTTCTTTACATCTTTTTCTGATGACTTGCTTTAATCCAAGCTTCAAAAGTACAGGTACCAATCTGCAATATGGTATCTCGTAGGAAAGAAGAATATCGATGAAATCCAACTAAAAAATAATAATATTATCCATAAAAATGAAGGGTGACAATTAGCCACTTCTAACACACACACCCTCCTTTAAACAGAGTAATAAAATTAAAGAATGATTGATTTTTAACTCGTTATGTCTGGAAATATCGCCCACATCTTTGTATACGAAAATATTTTGCCAAGTTATACCACTCACCACATGGAAAAGACCTTTTTACTAGATAATTAATATTAATGAACAGTTAATCAGATATATAGGTATACTAATATAACCAACACCTCCAACACAATCGTATATCAATAATATACACATCTATCTACACTCCAATTCCCTTCTATCTATCATATCTACCACACACCCACACAACATCTATCTATCTATCTATCTAATCTATCTACATCTATATACTCTATATCTATTACACTACATCACTATATTCTATCTATCTATCTCATTATTTTAGTTAAATTCATAAAGAAGAAATCCACACCCACACCACACACACACTCGGATGTCCACTACTCCAACCACCCGATCACAGCAAGAATCACCACACACACACAACATAACTGGAACAAGAAGAGAATGTTATCTATATATATATTATATACACATATTAAACCATTCAGGCAATACCAATAATCAGAGAGAGGAGAGGAGAAGAAGAGAGGAGAGAGAGAGAGAGAGAGAGAGAAGAAGAGAGAGAGAGGAGAGAGGATTTAAAAAATTAGTTTCGTTTAAAAAATATTTAATTGATAGGATTTTTTCTCCAAGATTTAATAATTGTTTAATGTTTTAATGATACTGCATCATGTATTACTTCCCCTACTTATTTTCTTCACAGTCTATATTACAAAAATGAAGTACCTAAGGAGTAATTAATTGAGTTATTAATATTATAT
>JABUQX010022372.1:0-17699 GCA_015478945.1 Trachelipus rathkii | reverse complement strand
CACGGAGATATGTCGTTAAATCAGATGGAAGAGATTATGAAGTCCTGAGGATACTTAATTCCATGGAGTACAGCCTTTCTCGTAAGGTGTAATGTCTGGAGAGGACTGTAAGGGTGGAGCACATGAATAGGTTCTCGTTTTGATATGTAGAGTTTTGAACGAAAGATACAGAGTTGGTTGCTTAACCAAGATGTGATGTTAGTTTGTTTGAGGATCCTCTTTCTCTTTGAGGTATCATAGGCCTTCTTCGCATTTTACTCACGAGAAAGCGGTGGAATCACCCAGAGCCATGTTAATATTTCACGGAGAAGTGCTCTTTTCTGCATAGTCATGGTCTATGTACCCTAAGAGGGGTCAGCTCATTGAACGGTGCTTGGCGAGGACAATACGCAATTGATAAAATTTAGTAGTGAGCAGTCGTGACAGGTTATCTTTGCTTGCTCCTCGGAGGCAGCTGCTCAGTATATGACTCGCCGCTGCGTTAACCTGGATTCTAGTCTTCTCAGTTATTTCAGTATAAATCGTGACTGATGAATAGTATCTGTCTAATCATGTTGTTATCGTCACCAATGTATGCGGGTCCTCTCTCCGACATAGGGTATGAGGAAATTCACATTAATGTAATCGAATAAAATATGAAAGGGTAATTGTATTTTTGGTGCACCTTTTAGGTATCCAGACTTCTGTTATGATATCATGCATTACTGAGAAGGATACGCAGAACAGAGAATAAAGATGGCGTTTAAGCATTAATGTGCATTCAGTAGGCATAAGGTCACCTAGTCCCTAATGTCAGGCTCATAGGTGCTGTCTCCGAGTTACTTCCTGGAGGTGTGATGAAGTGATTTGTTGTTGAAGCTGATCTTCACTTTCTTCACGTCAGTATTGAAAATTATTGGTTTGTGTGTTGCCATGTGCTGGAATGGCTAAGCTTTGAGTGTCTGAGTGATAGTCTGAAATTCTAAGGCATTTGTGAGCGGAAGCTGGGTGATTGGCAATTGCTTAACTCCAGTATATTCTGGGTCATGGAAAGTGCTATGTAGTCGGGTAATCTGCGGTATATGTTTTGTTGCCGCCTACTTCCACTCTGTAGGGGAGGTGAGAGTGTTAAGAATAGTAGTGTGCGAATACATTCGACTAAGCAGTTTCCTATTCCTTTCACCGATTTCCGGTTCTTCGTTATTTCTTGCTCACACTAATGAGACTGTGTTGGTTGTATATTCTCATCGGAGTTGCCAGTTTTGCTTCCCCTTGCAATGGTAAACTCCTTTGAAAGTTTTCGCTCCATTCACCTACCTTGCTAGGTCTCTTGTAGACGTCTATTTTCTTGATGACCTGTATGGAGGCCTGGGTACCTTGGGGGTTGCCTATTATCAACACAGATAGAATCGGGACATGCCATGAATTCTGCTTGCTGAGAGAACTGTGTTGTCTTGGAAGCGAGTGAAAGCTGTAATGCCCTCATATGCATGTGTGTGTCGTCAAAGGCTTTTTCATGAAATCGCTCAATTTCGAGAATAGGCTGTAGCCTTGGTAAGAACTTTAAGAAATCGGATGCCAATGAAGAGAGAGAGAGACGTATAGAGAACCTGAGAGAGAGAGAGAGAGAGAGAGAGAGAGACGAGAGAGAGAGAGAGAGAAGAGATAGAAGATACTAAGTAGAAGAGCATGACGAGAGTCGAAAGGAAAGACCTCCACAAACCATCCCATAAGTGAGGAATAGATGCAGAGTTAGTTAGAAGCAGAGAGAAGCAGAGAGAGAAGATAGAGGAGAGATAGAGAGAGGCACGAGTATTTGATCTTGTATGAAGAGAGATTCCGATGAGAGTTAAGAGGAGTATAGAGAGAGGAGAGATAGTAGAGAAAGAGAGGACGAGTGTGAGAGAGAGAGAGAGAGAGAGAGAGTAGAGAAGAGAGTAGAGATAGAGTAGATGAGAGAGAGAGAGGAGAGAGAGAGAGAGAGAGAAGAGAGAAGGAGAGAGAAAGAGCAAGAAGAGTAGAGATTTGAGAGAGACGTATGTAGTATAGTATGATGACGTGAGAGGAGAGAGAGGAGATGAGATGAGTAGTGAGAGATGACAGAGAGAGAACGAGAGAAGTAGAGATATGTATGGATATTGAGTATACGATAGAGAGTAGAGAGAGAGAGAGAGAGAGAGAGAGAGAGAAGAAGAGAGAAGAGAGACCCTCCATGAAAGCGGCTATTGAAGGTAAGTTGATAATTTCCTCACATAATTACAACCGAAGGGGAATGGGTAGAGAAAGGCGAAGGAACAGGGATTTCCTCTTTTAATGAATTCTTACCAGGCTTGGTGAGTGATAGGTATAATCGAAGCAGATGGTAAGTAGTTCAGTAGGTCGTAAGCATGTATGTTCTTGTTGATATCATCCAATTGTAATAATGCTTGAGCTCGACAGGCGTGACGTTGGTGACATGTGAGGGATTCGTATCTTTTGCGTATAAAGAATCCCTTTCCCTTTATCTGTTATTAACTCCCTCGTTGAGTCTTATTTCGACCCATAAGAGGGTGGAGAAAATTCCGCAACATAAATTGCAGTTCTTTGTAAACAAATTGACATTTTTATATTTTGGAATGCATTCCGTCTGATTGATGGCAGACCAAATTCCTTAAAGTTGGAATAGTAGCAAGGCAGTTCCATTGGGAAAAACGTAGACATGTTATTGAATTTGTGATGGTGCGCGATATGTCACGACGGTCTCATTTGGTTTATAGTGACTTCAAGAATAGGTAGTAGCTTGCTTCCGAGACGTCCGTCTCTGTGTTTTATCTTGATGTATATCTTTGGAGGCATGGGAATATTATTACATGAATCATTAATCAATTACTTTGAGTGGAGGAGCTCCTTGGGATGCACCCACCACCGCCATGGGGTCGATGAATTTTTATAGTTCTTACTAATTCGTGATACAGGTAATTTAACATACGCTCACCCCCGAGGCCCTAGTCCCCACTTTTTGCGATCCATATATCCATCCCATTTTTTGTCTCGAAGAAAAATATGGGTCAATCGTATGTAGATCATTCTTTTAAAAGAATAAATTTTTTTTCACAATACTAGTTTCATTTGCACAATACCGAAAATCATACATAATTGTGTTTAACACTTAAAAATCAGATCTTTCTTATCTCAACAATCACAAGTGCATAGAGTCATTATGGAAATGAATAGAATTTCAACCCCTGTAAGCAATAAGCGTGTTTTTTTCTATATTAATTAAAGTCTATTATACGTAACTGAACACAAGTTATTTAAAAAGGAATTGACAGACATAACGCAATTTGTAATATGATTCACATTAAACTATGCCAAAAATATACATTACTAATTATAACTAGTGTGTTTCTATTTGTGACGTAGATTTTATTAATTGAAAACACCAATTGGTTATCCAAACAAATGTCACTCTCTCCTCTCTTAGCTCTCAAAAGAATGCCAACAAAAAACATCACTCCACTCTCTCCACTCTCTCCTTCCCTACGAAATACAATCCACCTAAAATCCACACAAAAAAAACAACAGATTCAACCAAATTTGATGTGCAAATATTTTTTTTAATTGGTAACCTTCTAAACACAAAAATTTAAAAAAACATGATAGAGCCTAATTGCCCTTGTTTACGAAGTGTTCTACACAGGTTACCGTTATATATATATATTAGTCTCTCAATACCTTCTATTAACTTGTTTCCCTACTATTTACAAAAATGGTAATAAAAAAAAAGTTGCTTTTTTTAAATTAATTATCATTTGTAAAATAAACAAGAATCTTTCTATACTCATTACAAAAAAATTCTCAATTATGAAATATCATATTTAAAAAAGTAATTGTTCTAGTTTAATAACTAATATATATATATATATATATAAAATATATATATATATATATATATATATGTTTACTCTATATATATATATATATATAGTCACTTTTACCTCTAGTATATAATACATATACCTTTTATATATATATATATATATATATATATATAATATATATATAGTATATATAATATATATATATAATACTTTATATAGCATTTAAATGGAATGCTAAATATCCCTAACATGCAAAATAAGGAGGGTAATGCTTTTGTTTTTATATTAAGATTTACTTTGTACAGTTTTCTATTTACTCTCATTTAGATTTGATTATGAACTTATTTAATGATTTAAAATTGCATAATCACTCTGGTAACGAAGAAGCAATTTTCAGCTTATATCACCAAGAATATTAAACAACTTTGAGAAGAGTCTCGGATATTTTTCAAGATAGTAATTCCATCATTTAGAGATGAATATAGATGAACAAAGAAGTTGCAAGTGACAAACTTTGTTATTAGTATTAAATGGTGTTAAACCCTAAACGTATAAGATAATGAATAAGATTTCAGTGCTTTTTTTTTTTATTACCACAAAGAGTAGAAATTAGGTTGTGTCAACTTCCAGAGCAAGCTACGTCCAGTTATATATTCCGTCAATATTATGACTATAGTAAGCCTTTCTTTAGGCTAGTAATACCATATACTAGTTAGATACAACTTATATAGGATATATAGTATATATTATAATATTATATATAGTAATTATTATATATATATTATATTAAAGTATATACTTGGTATACATATATATGCACACTCCTACAGAAGAATAATAACTATATTATATAGTATTATACTTATACTATATATATGTATTATAATATATTAAAGGTGGCTGATAGGTCCTCCCTGCAATAACTTACTGTTGCTCCCATATCAGGATTTGGTATAATCTGCTAATCATCCAAGTCATTGAGTACATATATCGAAAAATAGTATAGGTAGCTAAAATATATAAGATATATATCAACGATACAAAATAATTTTATCTATCATTATTTTAAGTTATGTGATAGAATGTATGAATGGAATTGTTCACTTGTAAAAACACGTTAATCATAAATATTTCAGTACCTAAATAAGAATTTCAACAAGAAAAAGTGTTGAATCTAAATTTGATAAATTAGTAGTAAATTAAGTATAATTAAAAAAAAAAATAAAAAAATATTGACCAATACTGGGCTCTTCACATAACTTTTTAACTAAATTTTAAGTATGGTACACCAGGATGAAGAAAGATATGCAAGTACTATGTCCAATACATCAGTTACCTACGAGCAAATGTGCTTCCGGAACTTTAATCTGTATAATAATATATCGTTTTTTACGACGATTTCACGTTTAAAAAAATGCTGATTTTAATATGACAAAGAAAAAATGATTTTTCAATGTTAAGGAAAGATGGGTAATCCTAACTTGATAAAAGTAACCAACTCACCAACTTGAGTTAAGATAAATCTTCTTTGTAATGAAGAGCTATAATACATTCCACTTATCTAAATATGAAATAATCATTTTGTGATTCAAGGAAAAAATCAGAAATAAGAGGAATTAATTAATCAATTAATTAATCGGACTATTAATTATATAATATATTATATATATATATTAATTATATAATAATTATTATAATTATATATTATATAATTATTATTTATAATAATTATATATACTATAATTTAATTTTATAATTATATTAATATATAATATATATAATATATATATATATAAAATATATATATAATATAATATTATATAAATAATATAATTATTTTATTTATATATATAATTACTTTATATTAATTAATATTATTGATATAAAATACTATTACATTAAATATTATTAATATTATATATATATTTAATATATACTAATATATATATATAATATATATATTATATATATATATATAATTAATTAAAAAATATAATATATATATATAATTAATTTTCAATATATATATATATATATAAATATAATATATATATATATATATATATATATATATATATATATATATATTTCCACCAAACCTCTATCCCATGAATTGGGGGGTTCAATACTTACCGCAGTAGGTTCTTGGTCAGGGGAAATTGAGTTACATGTATTTTCTAACTAAGTGCGATTAGTTGAAATGCGCAAGATTATTTCTAGCTTAGGCTAGCAAGCCCTCAGTAACCTCGGTTCATACGCATTTTAGGAAAAATTCATATGTGACCATCTCGTGGACGTGGTTTCGCATCCAAATGAGCGAACCTTTTTATGCTAGAAGCATATGGTGTGCCATATATTTTTAACTAATTTGCTTTTAAAACATCCCACAGTTCTACTTGGAGAGGCGACGAAATCGCCGAGGTTAATTTCCATTAAACAAAGCTCAATTACACAAAGCATGTAGCAGGTAATACAAAATCAATGCTACACGAAAGGACACATATGGCATACAGGAAATTAAGCAGGTAGCAGTACCTATTCCATTAGATGACCTATTTGAAATCCAAGGTGGTCCATTCTAACATTTTAAACTGCAGGAATTATTAGAAAAAGAAAAAGTCATTCATAATCGCTTTGTTGTTAAAAATGGCGATTGAATAGTTCAAGCGAAATTTAAAAAATAGTGTGTGTGTAAGAAGTCAAACCTCATAAATTAGAATCCAAATAAACGATTCAAAGTGGAAAGAATTAAAAATGTTTTTGTTTGGATGTAAGCAAATATTTAACAGAAAATTAAAACAAAATAAAATGATTCTCTAATCATTAGTGTGTGATAATATATAGTTTTGTCTGAGAAATTTTCAGTTACTTATCTATTTCAGAGTAATGTTCTACTTATTAGCTAGTCATTAAATTCAACTTAAATGAACAACAACAACAACAAACATATTACAATATTCATATATCCTATTTTAAAAGTAATAAAAAATAGAGTAACAAATAAAAAAAAAAAACTTAAGAAAAATTATCTTTAATAAAACAAAAATATCACTTATTAAAAAAATTGAGGAATAATAATAATATAGCCTTAAAGAAATATGAATAATAAATTACATATATATAAATGAAAATATGTGACTTTTCAGGATTTAAAGGAAGAATATCCAATAAAAAATTGACTTAATAAAAAAATGCAATTATTAAATACGAAAGGAGATGAAGAATCAGATGATGAGAGAACCTTCTGACACGAAACTCTAATATCCAAAAACTTACTGATTTTTAACCATCGAAAACGGAAACTAATAAGCGAACTATCATAACTAAAGAAACCACAGCCATCGATTCCAATACACAATGTTTAACTAAATCCTAAAATATTAATTACCAATATAATATATATAATATATATACATATATATAATATGTACTTATATATATAATATATATTATATTTATATATATTATATATATTATTAATATATTAATAATATATATAATATACTATATTTTATATATATATATTATATATATATATAATAATGTTATATATATAATAATATATATTTATATATATAATATATCACTATAATATATATAATAATATATAATTATATACTTATATATATATATTAATATAATATATATATATAATAAGTATATATATAGAATATAATATTATATATATAATATTATATATATATATATTCTCGTATATACAACTTTCACATGAATAAAATACCCTTGAGAAACGATAACACTTTAAATGCAAACAGCTATTTCTATGTAACTATAAAACTACTACACTGATGTATTATTGCGTATTACACATGTTAACTAACGAAATTGTTAAATATTAAATATAATAACAAACGATAATAATAATATATATAATAATAAAATAATAATATATGATATAATAATAATTAAAGGAGAAAATATGATAAGTATGGTACCTTAAAAAAATAACCATTTCCCAATCTAAAGCATATAATTAATATATATTATATATATCTATAGTATATAATATATATTACATATTAATATATATAGTGAGTATATATTAATATATATATATATATATTGAAATATATATTAATTATATAATATATATATATTTATAATATATTATATAATATTATAGTATAATTATATACTAATATATATATATATATAATTTAATATAATAGTATTATATATATATATATATATATAGTAGGCTATATTATTATATTTTTTTATTATCCTCCCTTCTCTCTCATCCACTAGCATTGATAAAAAGGATAGTTAGAGTAAAGGTAAACAGCATGGACGTAAGGTCGAAAGTTCTCCCCCCTTACAAACCCATAACCTCAGTCCATATTAAGCCCCTAAGTATATAATATATCTATATATATACTATATTACAGTTATATATAATATATATATATATAATTATATTATATATATATATATATATTATATATTATATTATATATATATAGTATAGATATATACTCGTGAGATATATATATATATATCTATATATATTTATATATATATAGTACATTGCGTGGCCTGGCGTGCATTGTTAGGTGTGCGGACTAATGGGACATACTCGAACATAACCCCGCTCTGGAACTCCAATGTTGGTCAAAGAACTCCAATTTGACCCGCACGGGCAACGTTTTCAAGCAGCCGCGTCACTCCTCATCTCCTGCGGGAGGTGCGATCCTCTGGATCGTTTAGGCCATAAGATTTTCGCTTAAACTATTTCTCCAACTTTTTAAACTATTTCTCCAACTTTTTAAACTTAAGGTGGGTGCGTTAAGTCCAATGTACGCTTCCCAACTAATCCTATTTGCCGGAGATTTAATTAAATTCCGGTCCCAGAACATATATCTGCCACAAATGCAATAGACCATGCAGTCGAGGACAAACCTCAGTATTGTGAAACACCTGCTAACTCTGGTATCACTTATTAAACTGCACCAACCTTCAAACCCCTAATCAATATTCCCCAACATGGTCCTGCACTTAAGAGGAGACTCGCACACAAAACCCATAACCCCTAATCTCCATAACTCAATTAACTTATTTCATTTAAATATCAACGGTGTAAAAATAAACATAAAGAACTGCACCACACCCTAACCAAATACAACATACACATGGCACTTATTCTTACCTTATACACTTACTTATATACCTTTTTATGCATGACCTTCCTCATTCCACTTCCCCTACCAAAAAATTTATATAATATGCTTATGATCTTAACAATTCATAGTTAAAATCCCTCTATACAGACTATTAGGCACGCAGAGAACTGCAATAAGATATATACCAACTGTGAAACAATGGGCTAAACAATAACAAAAATGACTTACATCACTCAAAAACCCACATTACCTTACCAACCCCAGACAGAAGAGAATCTAACATTCCTCCCTCCCACAGTAATATTCCTAATCAAACAAAGACTCCCTCTCAACAAGACAACCCGAACAACCTAGTTTGACCTTTTGGATATACATATGACATTCAATCGCCCATATCAACAATATCACTTTAAGAGCCATACATAAATCTAAATGCACTGAAAAAGCACTAACTGAACAAATCTATGGCCAAAATAAACAATACCTCTTCCTAAATTAATTGCATTTCACCTGTCTGGGCTCCCACAATATCACAATCAAATATTTAGAATTAAAAACCTCTACATAAATAAGAGGATGCTTCAAAACCCACCCATCCATCATCTAACTGAAACAAAAATTTCTCCTATAAAAGCCCATTCTTGAACATGATAGGGCTGTCAACTTAACAGTATAATCCCTTTCAAAGATCACCCTCTGCATTCAAACATTACAAGAACCCCCTGCACTACAAGGAAAAATCACACCAACATTATACTATTCTAACATATAACAAGCTCCAATTACTAAACACATTCACAGACAATTAACTCTATAAAGGATATCCGGCATATCCAAAATTAATACCATACTTTCAAACACGTCTCCGCGAAATATTCACTTAGATCCAAACTGCCCGTCAAAACCACGTTTAATGCTGTCCCGTCTCCACTCTGAGGCACCATCCCTCCCTTCAGAATATAAATTTAAAACCATAAAAAACACCCTCTTCCCACTCCAAAGATATCTGCTTCCCAGATAATGACGACACAGGAGCACCTATTGCTAGTTCAGACTGACGCTTGACTTGACGGAAAAACTTCAACATGCTTTTCTTTTTAAGCGATTCTTGGCCCGCTCCGGCTTGTGGCACAATATCTTGAGGTAGTCCGTTTCTCGTTGATGGAGCAACAAATTAAAGAAAGTAGAGATATATATATCTCTTCTTTCTTTCTTCACCTTCCTCTTGCCCCAAGATTGGGGTAAGGTGATGTACAAGCATCGGAAAAGAAAAGCAGTAGGAGACATGACAAACGTCGAAAAGAAAGCACACCTTACCCCCTCTTACCTATACTATATATATTATATATATATAGTTATATATATATATATAGATATATATTATATATATATATATACTATATATATATAATATATATATATATATATATATATATATATATATATATATATATATATATAATTATTATATGGTATCTATAATTAATATATATATATACTATATATAGGCAGCTTCTTGACTGCCTACCTAGCAAAGCCTTTCTTAACTCATAGCCTAGCAGCCTGCTTTGACTGCCTACCTGCGTCTTCTAACTGCCTACCAAGGCAGCCTTCTCTACTGCCCTACTAGGCAGCCTCTTAACAGCCTACCTTGGCCAAGCCATCTTGACTGCCTACTAGGCAGCCTTCTTAACTGCCTACCTTGTCAGCCTTCTTGACTGCCCTACCTAGGCAGCTTTCTTGACTGCCTACCTAGGCAGCTCTTCTTAACTGCCTACCTAGGCAGCCTTCTGACTGCCTACCTAGGAGCCTTCTTGACAGCCTACCTAGGCAGCCTTCTTGACTGCCTAACTAGGCAGCCTTCTTAATGCCTACCTTGGCAGCCTTCTTGACTGCCTGCTTAGCGCCTTCTTGACTGCCTACATAGGCAGCCTTCGACTGCCTACCTAGCAAGCCTTCTTGACTGCCTACCTAGGCGCTCTTCTTACTGCTTACCTAGGCAGTCTTCTTAACTGCCCTACCTAGGCAGCCTCTGAACTGCCTTACCTAGGCAAGCCTTCTTAACTGCCACCATAGCAGCCTTGCTGGACTGCCTTAGTCTAATCAGCCTTCTTAACTGCTACCTAGGCAGCCTCTTGCGGCCTACCTAGGCAGTCTTTCTTAACTGCCTACCTAGCAGCCCTTCTTCACTGCCTACCTAGCAGCCTTCTTAACTGCCTACCTAGGCAGCCTTCTTGACTGGCCTACCTAGGCAGTCTTCTTAACCTACCTAGGCAGCCTTTTTGACTGCCTACCTAGGCAGCCTTCTTGACTGACTACCTAGATAGCCTTCTTGAATGCCTACCTAGGCAGCCTTCTTTACTGCCTACCTTGGTAGCTCCTGACGCTTACCTAGCAGCCTTCATGGACTGGTCTGTGAGTGTTCTCTACCTCGAGCACCTTCTTGACTGTTTCCTAACCTAGTCATGTTTCTTACTGCCTGACCTAGGCATTCCTCTTGATCTGCCTATCCTAGGCAGTCTTCTTATACTGCCTACCTATGGCGCCTTTCATTGACTGCCTACCTAAGCAGCTTTTCTTAACTGTTCGCTACCTTTGTAAGGCCGCTCTTCCTAAATGACTGTCCTACCTAGCATTTCTCTTAAATTTGCCTATCCTAGCTGCAGCCTTCTTGACTGCCTGCCTAGGCAACCTTCTTGAACTGCCTACAGCATGCCTTCTTAACTGCCTACCTAGGCAGCCTTCTTTGACTGCCTACCTAGGCATGCTTCTTGAGTTCCTACCTAGGCAGCCTTCTTAACTGCCTACCAGGAGCCTTCTTGACTGCCTACCTAGGCAGTCTTCTTAAACTGCCTACTAGCAGCCTTCTTTGACTGTCCTGTCTAGCATTTTATTTACTGTCTACCTAGCAGCCTTCTTGACTGCCTACCTAGGCAGCCTTCTTGACTGCCTACCTAGGCAGCCTTCTTGACTGCCTACCTAGTCAGCCTTCTATACTGCCTACCTAGGCAGCCTTCTTGACTGCCTGCCTAGGCAGCCTTCTTGACTGCCTACCTAGGCAGCCTTCTTGACTGCCTACCTAGGCAGCCTTCTTGACTCTACTTAGGAGCCTGTCTTGACTGGCTACTAGGCAGTCTTCTTAACTGCCTACCTAGGCAGCCTTCTTGACTGCCTACCTAGCCCTTCTTAAACTGCTACCTAGCAGCCTTCTTGACTGCCTACCTAATCAGCCTTCTTAACTGCCTACCTAGGCAGCCTTCTTGACTGCCTACCTAGGCAGCCTTCTTAACTGCCTACCTAGGCAGAGTTCTTGACTGCCTACCAAGGCAGTCTTCTTAACTGCCTACCTAGGCAGCCTTCTCTACTGCCTACCTAGGCAGCCTTCTTGACTGCCTACCTAGGCAGCCTTCTTGACTGCCTACCTAGGCAGTCTTCTTAACTGCCTACCTAGGCAGCCTTCTTGACTGCCTACCTAATCAGCCTTCGTAACTGCCTACCTAGGCAGCCTTCTTGACTGCCTACCTAGGCAGCCTTCTTAACTGCCTACCTAGCAGCCTTCTGACTGCCTACCTAGGCAGCCTTCTTGACTCCTACCTAGCAAGCGCTTCGTTGGACTTCGTTGCCTTACTCATGATGGGCAGTCTTCGTGATGACTGGTTTTTAGTGCTGCTACCTAGGTAGCCTTCTTGACTGCCTACCTTAGCAGTCTTTCTTAACTGCCTACCTTAAGGCAGCCTTCTTGACTGCCTACCTAGGCAGCTTCTTGATCTGCCTACCTTAGCAGTCTTCTTAACTGCTGACCTAGGCAGCCTTCTTGGACTCCTACCTAAGCAGGCTTCTTGACTGCCTACCTAAGCAAGCCTTTTTAACTGCCTACTGAGCAGCTTCTGACTGACCTACCAGGCAGCTTCTTAACTGCCTACCTAGGCAGCCTTCCTTACTGCCTACCTAGGCAGCCTTCTAACTGCCCTACCTAGTAGCCTTCTTGACTGCCACCTAGGCAGCCTTCTACACTGCCTACCTAGGCAGCCTTCTTGATGCCTACATAAGGCAGCCTTCGTAAAACTGCCTACCTAGTAGCCTTCTTTACTGCCTGACCTACCAGTCTTCTTAACTGCCTTACCTAGGCAGCCTTCTGACTGCCTACCTAGGCAGCCTTCTGTACTGCCTACCTAGGCAGCCTCTTAACTGCCTACCTAGCAAGCCTTCTTGACTGCCTACCTTAGCAGCATTCTTGGACTGCCTACCTAGGCAGCCTTTGACTGCCTTTCTATAGGCAGCCCTCTTGACTGCCTACCTTGGCAGTTTTCTTAACTGCCTCCTCAGGCAGCCTTCTTGACTGCCTTACCTAGCAGCCTTCTTGACTGCCTACCTAGCGCAGTCTTCTAAACTGCCTACCTAAGCAGCCTTCTTGACTGCCTACTTAGCAGCCTTCTTGACTATATACCCTTAGCAGCATTCTTGACTGCCTGCCTAGGCAGCTTTCTGATGCCCCATACCTAGGCACCCTTCTTAAACTGCCTACCAGGCAGCCTCTTGACTGCGCCTACCTAGGCCGCCTTCTGACTGCCTACCTAGCAGCCTCTCTTGACTGCCTACCTAGGCAGTCTTCTTAACTGCCTACCTAATCAGCCTTTCTTAACTGCCTACCAGCAGCCTTCTTGGACTGCCTTAACCTAGGCAGTCTCTTAACTGCCTACCTAGGCAGCCTTCTTCTGACTCCTACCTAGCAGTCTTTTAACTGCCATACTAGGCCTTTCTTGAGCTGCCTACCTAGGCAGCCTTCTGACTGCCACCTTGGACAGCCTTCTGACTGCCTACCTAGGCAGTCTTTTGAACTGCCTACCTAGGCAGCTTCTTGACTGCCTACCTAGCAGTCTTCTTAACTGCCTACCTAGCAGCCTTCTTACTGCATACCCAAATCAGCCTCTTAACTGCCTTACCAGAGTCTTCTTGGACTGCCTACCTAGCAGTCTTCTAATTGCTACCTAGGCAGCCTTCTTGACTGGCCTACCTAGGCAGCCTTCTTAACTGCCTACCTAGCAAGCCTTCTTGATGTCGCTAGGTAGTGCAGCCTTCTTGACTCCCTACTTAGGCAGCCTTCTTAATTGCCTACTTTGGCCGCTTCTTGACTGCCTGCCTAGCAGCCTTCTTGACTGTCCTACCTAGGCAGCCTAGTTGACTGCCTACCTAGGCAGCCTCTTGACTGCCTACCTTAGGCAGCCTTTCTTGACTGCCTACCTAGGCAGTCTTCTTAACTGCTACCTAGCAGCCTTCTTGACTGCCTATCCTAGGCAGTCTTCTTAACTGCCTACCTAGGCATGCCTTCTGACTGACTACCTTGGCAAGCCCCTCTTGACGCCTCCTAGGCAGCTTCTTTATTTCATTGCCTACCTAGGCAGCTTCTTAATGCCTACCTGGCAGCCTTCTTGACTGCCCTAGGCACCTTCTTGACTGCCTACCTAGGCAGTCTTCTAACTTGCCTTACAGCAGCTTTGACTGCCTACCTAGGCAATCTTCTTAACTGCCTACCTAGGCAGCCTTCTTGAACTAAGTCTACCTTGGCCAGCTTCTTGATGCCTGCCTACGGCAGCCTTATTTTATGCCTTACTAGCAGCCTTCTAATGCCTACCTGGTCAGCCTCGTGACTGCCTACCTAGCATTCTCTTAACTTCCTACCTAGCAGCCTTCTTACTGCCTACCTAGGCAGCCATTCTTGACTGCCTACCTAACAGCCTTCTTAACTGCCTACACCTAGCAGCCTTCTTGAATGCCTTACTAGGCAGCCTTCTGACTGCCTAACTAGGCATCCTTCTTGACTGCGCCTAGCAGCCTTCTTAACTGCCTACTAGGCAGCCTTCTTAACTGGCTACCTAGCAGCCTTCTTGACTGCCTACCTTGGCAGCCTTCTTGACTGTCCTACCTAGGCAGCCTTCTTGACTTGCCTACCAGCAGGCCTTCTTGACTGCCTACACTTGGCAGCCTTCTTTGACTGCCTACCTAGGCAGCCTTCTTGACTGTCCTCCTAGGCAGCCTTCTTGAACTGCCTTGTAGTAGTCAGCTCTTCTTGACGTCCTACCTAGGCAGCCTTCTTGACTGCCTACCTAGGTCGCCTTCTTGACTGCCTACCTAGCAGTCTTCTTAACTGCCTACCTAGCAAGCCTTCTTAACTGCCTACCTAGCAGCCTTCTTGACTGCGTACCTAGGCAGTCTTCTTAACTGCCTAATCTAGGCAGCCTTCTTTACTGCTACCTAGGCAGCCTTCTTGACTGCCTACCAGGCAGCCTTCGTGACTGCCTACCTAATCAGCCTTCTCAACTGCCTACCTAGGCACCTTCTTAACTGCCTTACTAGGCAGCCTTCTTGACTGCACCTAGGCATCTTCTTAACTGACCTACCTAGGCAGCCTCTTACTCCTACCTAGCAGCCTTCTTTGACTGCTACCTAGGCCAGCCTTTTTGACTGCCTACCTAGGCAGCCTTTCTGACTGCCTACCTAGGCAGTCTTCCTGACTGCCTACCTAGTCAGCCTCTTGACTGCCTGCCTAGCCGCCTTCGATGCCTACCTATTCAGCCTTCTTCACCGACTACCTAGGCAGCCTTCTTGCTGCCTACCTAGGCAGCCTTCTTAATCTGCCTACCTAGCAGCCTTCTTAACTGCCTACCTAGCAGCCTTCTTGACTGCTACCTAGGCAGTCTTCTTAACTGCTACCTAGGCAGCCTCTTGACTGCTTACCTAGGAAGCCTTCTTGACTCCTACCTAGGCAAGCTTTCTTGACTGCCTACCTAATCTACCTTCTTAAACTGCCTTACCTAGGCAGCCTTCTGACTGCCTACCTAGGGGCATTCTTCGACTGCCTGCCTAGCAAGCCTTCTTGACTGCCTACCTAGGCCGCCTCTTGACGCCTACCTAGGCAGTGTATTCTTAACTGCCTACCTAGGAGCTCCGTCTTGACTGACCTACCTAGCAGCCTGTCTTGACTGACTTACCTAGCTGAGCCTTCTTACTGCCTACCTAGGCAGCCTTCTTGCATGCCTCCTCAGGCAGCCTTCTTGACTGCCTGCCTAGGCAATCTTCTGAAACTGCGTACCCTACCTAGCTATTCTTTACTGTCCTACCTATGCATCCTTCTTGACTGTGCGCTTACCTAAATCAGCCTTTTTAAACTGCCTACATAGCAGCCTTCTTGACTGCCTACCTGCATAGGCAACTGCCCCCCCCATACCTAGGCAGCCTTCTTGTATGCCTACTTAGCAGCCTTCTTGACTATATACCTAGGTAGCCTTTCTGAACTGTCCTATCATCTATCCAGTCTTCTTAACTGCCTACCTGGCAAGCCTTTCTTGACTGCCTACCTAGCAAGTCTTTCTTAAACTGCCTACCCTAGCAACCTTCTTACTGCCCTACATAGGCAGCCTTCTTAACTGCCTATCTAGGCAGCCTTCTTGACTGCCTACCTATCCAGTCTTCTTAACTGCCTACTAGGCAGCCTTCTTGACTGCCACCTAGGCAGACTTCTTGACTGCCTATCTAGGCAGCCTTCTTGACTGGCCTACCTAGGCAGTCTTCTTAAGGCTCTACCAGGCGCCTTCTTGACTGCCTACAAATCAGCCTTCTTAACTGCCTACCTAGCAGCCGTTTTGGACTTGCCTACCTAGCAGTCTTCATTAACTGTCCTACTAGGCACCTTCTTGACTGCCTATCGTTAGGCAGTTCTTCTTAACTGCCACTACCTAGGCAGGCCTTCTGACTGCCTTACCTAGGCAGTCTTCTTAACTGCCTTACTAGCGAGGCCCTTTCGTTGACTGGTTCCTACCTAGGCAGCACTTCTTGAACTGCCTACTCTAGGCAGCCTTCTTGATTCTGTTGCTCTCCTGGCAGTCTTCTTTACTGTCTACCTAGGCAGCCTTCTTCGACTCCTTACCAAAAATCAGCTTCTTCAACTGGCCTACCAGCAGCGTTCTTGAGCTGCCTACCGATGGCAGTCTTCTTTATACTGGGGGGAAGGTGGTGCGTGGGGCGTGGGTGGTTGCGGGGTGGTTGGGCGTTCTTTCCTACCTAGCAGCTTCTTACGTTCATTTACCCTAGGTCAGTATGCCTTGTAATTGTCTTAACTGCTACCTAGCAGTCCTTCTTGACGCTCTAGCTAGGCCAGTCTTCTAATTCCTACCTAGCATCTCTTCTTGACTGCCTACAAATCAGCTTCTGTATACGCCGACCTAGGCAGCCTTCTTGACTGCCTACCTAGGCTATATTCTTGCCTTCTTGACTGCTAACCTAGGCAGCCTTCTTGACTGCCTACCTATCGCAGGCTTCATCTATCATCTTGTGCCTACCTAGCTCCGCCTTCTTGACTCGTTTTCCTACCTAGGCAGTCTTCTTATACTTCCTACCTTAGTGGCAGCCTACTGACCTGCTTTCTCTAGCAGCCTTCTTGACTTGGCCTACCTTGAGCAGCTCTTCTGACTGCCTTACCAAAGGCATCATCTTAGAAACTGCCTACCTAGTAACCTATCTTTTACTGCCTTGCCTAGCAGCCTTTTGACTGCCTACTAGGCAGACTTCTTGGATGCTTACCTTAGGAAGCTTCTGATGCTACTAGGCAGGCCCTTCTAGACTTGCCTTGCCTAAGTCCTCTGACTGCCCTACTAGAGCAAGACTTCTTGACGCCTACCTAGCAGCTTCTTGACTCCCTACCTAATCAGTCTGTTAACTCCTC
>JABUQX010022371.1:10000-18465 GCA_015478945.1 Trachelipus rathkii | reverse complement strand
ATAAGAAAGTATATATATAGAGTGTTGTTGCTATATATATATAAGGTAAGAGTAATTTTATGGTTGCAGAGAATAGCCCCCGGTGGTGTTATGTTAGATGGTGAGCCGCTGGAACAAGTGTCTGAGTTAAATATTTGGAACATATTTGATGAAGGGAATGGATGATGCAGAGGTGGTGAAGCAGGTACTGGGCCCTGGTGGAGTCACAGTGTTCAGCATGATGGCCTGCAAGCTAATGGGAAGTGACCATGGTCTGGAATAGGTAGATCTGTTCACGTTATGGACAATCTTAGTGGCGTTAGGTGTGACTGATAAAATGAAATAAACGGTATTGCAGAGCGAGTTAAATAAAGCGACGTTGAGCCATGCGGTGATCAGGGCAGGTTGGGCGGGCGTGCTGGGAATCATCTGGCTTGGGAGACCGAGGTGCGGATTGAGCCAGTTTCAGAATGTTCGGTGGCAATGAAGTTTGCAGAGGCGATATCAATGGCGGCCAGAGTCTGGGCCAGCGTGACGAATCCCTTAATATTGATTTAACATAGTAGTCCGTCGCACTGTGAAAGCCTAGGCGATTTTTCAGACTGCAGACGGCATTAATAATGAGTAGTAAGCTGGGCTTTCGACTTTGCCTGATTTCTGCTTACTGCTTTTCTTTTCTGGATGCATGCGCACATTGCGCTCAGTCTTGGGAGCAGTAGATGAAGAAGAATATATATATATATATCAACAGCAAGGCAGAGATATAGCAGCAGCAGCAATATATAAGAGAGGAAATATTATGAGGCAACATATATATATATATATATATATATATATATATATATATATATATATATATATATATATTCCTTTTCTTTTCTTTCTTTATTTTCCTCTTGCCCCAAGACCAGTATAATGCGTGTCATGCACTGGAAAACATCGCTGGTAGAAGAATATGACAAAATTCGAAAGGAAAGCCCAGCCTTACTGCCTCTAGACGCCACATTTAGAGGAATCTCTGTTGCAGACAGGAAAATGTCCAATCTAGAGCTCATTGGACCGCGACGGACCACCATGGTAAATCGTCAGTGTAAGGGTTCATCCCCGCCCAGGTGGCTACAACCATACCCCCCATACAAAACCCCTTCTCTCCTATCATGTACCTTTATTCTCGCTCTCTGCCAAATCCTCATTTCTTCCTCTTCACCAGACATCTGTCCACTGACTCACCCACTTTTTGGTCCTTCCCAGCCGGTCGGTTCTGCAACACTCCACTCATACATCCGCTACAACTGACCACGTTCATCCTTTCCACATGACCAAACCATCTCAACATACTTTCATTTATTCTCATTTACCCCCTTTCTTCACACCACACAACTCTCTAATACGTTCATTCCTCATTTTATCAATTCTCTCTCTTACACCTAGCATGCCCCTAAGATTGTCCATCTGAACACAGAACTTTAGATCTATACTTCTTATTCCAGACCATAGTCTCACTACCATACACAACACAGGTAACAACATAAGACTCTAGCCCACTCAAGACTTAGTCCCTTTACATTCACCAACGATTTAATTGCACCAGCAACCTTCCTGCCATTCACAACTTTCCTCTACTACACTTCCGTATCATCAATAATAGCATAAGAGCAGCAGTTGAGAGAGCAGCAGTATATATATATATATATATATATAGCAGCAGGACCTAGTAAAAAACTGAAAGAGATATATATATACAGCAGCAAGGTTATAAGTTATATATATATATAAAGAGCATATATATATATATATATATATATATATATAATCAAAAACGAAAAAAAAATGGAAAGTTCAAAGTAAATATGTTAATTAAAGATAAATAATAAATGAAATAGGTATTCATGCTGTCAACCCTATGAATATTTTATGTGACTTCTTTTCATTACTCACAGAATGCACAGTTTCTGGGACGATATTTTTGAACAAGTAATCCCCTTTAGTCCTCCTTTAGAGTGAACAAATATTATTTGTTGCTTCTCTCTAAAATGTTTCTGAACTACTAATTCCTCTATAAACTTTATGTTGCACAACTCGATATGAGTCAATCACAATCTCACCCCCTATTCTTGATCATTTCTAACCGGTGATTCCATTTATACCTGTACAGATCTTATTTATTCTTTTCAACCTTCTGACTACCAGTTACTTCCTCCCCTACTGATTACCTCTATCCCAACATATCCTTTTTTCTTCTTATTATACCATCAAAACCTACACATACTCATCTACCTTCTCATTACCTATTACCCTTCCTTAGAGAGAGAAAGAGAGTATATATATATATATATATATAGAGAGCAGAGAGTATATATATATATATATATATATATATATATATATATATATATATATATATATATATATATCATATGCATGTTCGCTAAAAGGATATACAAAAATAAATGAATAAGAGATGTCTATAGGTTATTATATATATATATATATATATATGTTGTTATATATATATATAGCAGTATATATATATATATATATATATATATATATATATTATATATATATATATAGTTATATATATATATATATATATATATACAGAATTTTAAGGTGTTCCCTCCAGACTCTCCATACATCCATTTCATTAGTCACGAAGCACCATCCTTATTCATTATTCTCTGAAGATTCCCATTACTCTCTCTTTCTTAACCTCTCTGTACTTTCTTCCGTAGAAGAGTCTTCCTATTCCTTGTAAGTCTCCATTCATCCTCCTTTCCAAACTGTTCATTTGACTGCATGTTTCCTCCTACGTATGCAACTTTTAGTTTTCCTTTTTTTCCTCCTTATATATTTCCATAAAACTTTCTTTCGAGATCTCATCATTGACTTTTAGCAGTACATTCAAACACGCTTCTTTTTTACTTTTAACCGCTTTCATCACCTCTTCATTCCACTCACTCACTATTAACTTTCTTACTTCCTACTTAGCACATTTACATACTTCTTGTACCGTTAGCAAATTTAGAAAGTAATCCTACCCTAGAGCTCACTGGACTATGGATGGATCTCATTTTAGATATCGTTATTGTGCGAGTTCATCCTCATCTCCAGGGCTACAATCATACCTCTCACAAACCTCTCCATTCACTCCTATCAGTGCACCCTTTACTGTGCCTCTGCCAAACTCACACTTCTCTCCTCCAGACATTCCTTTACTGACCTCAATCCACTTTTCTTCGGTCTCCCAGCCAGTCGATCCCCAACACACTCACACCTCACTTTCATACATCCGCTTGACCAACCGATCATTTATTCTATCCTTTCCATACTATGTACACTAAAACATTCTAACGTACTTTCTATTATTCCATTTATATTGAATTTAAATACAACAACTCTCTAGATAAATGTCATTCCTCATTTTATCAATTCTTCTCACACCTAGCACGCCCATAAGATTGTCCACCTGAACACTTTGAACTTTAGATCTATACCTTTTATTCCAGACCATAGTGTCACTACTATACATTAACACAGAAGCACAACATTCCTCAAGGAAGCACCCCTAGCGTAATTTCAAACTTAGTCCCTTAAGCATCTACCTCAACGATTTAATTGCACCAGCTACCTTCCCGCCATTCACAACTTTCCTACTACACTCCCCTGCATCATCCGTTCCCTTTTCATCCAACATATATCCTAAATATTTAAACTCAGACACTTGTTCCAGCTGCTCAACATCTAACATAACTTCACACCGAGGACTGTTCTCACTCACAACCATAACCTTACTCTTATCTACGTTTACTTTCAAACCCCTCCTTTTACACACCCTGCCAAATCTCTCTACCAATTCTCTCAAACACTTCAGATTCACCACACAAAACTAAATCATCCGCATATAAAAGGTAGGGCACCCTTCACTCACCTCCATTCTCCATCATTCTAAAACCATTTCCTGCCACCCCAATTCTTTCATAACCCAATCCATATACAAATTGAATAACCAAAGAGACATAACACATCCCCTGCCTCACTCCGCTAATAATATTAAATCAATCACTTTCGACACCATTTATTCATACACACGCTTCACTATCGTCATACATACTTTTGATTCCATTCAGAAGCCTACCACCAACACTATATATTACTAAACACCTGCCATTGAGCTTCCCTATTAATCTTATCATACACCTGTTGCAAATCCATAAAACCTAAATACAATTTATTCTTCTTCTCCATCATTTTCTCAATCATTTGTTTCAATGTAAAGATTTGATCTTCACATCCACTCCTAAACTCACCTTGTTCTTCACCAATCATTCCTTCAGTCACTCGACGCACTCTTTCTACCAAAATACCAGCATATATCCCTACAACACTCAATAAACTAATTCCCCTAATCTCCCTTACCCTTATATAAGGGTACTACTACTATTACTTCTCTCCTCCGATCCCTTGAAACTATACCCTCCATAAACGCTTTATTACACAACTTCCAAATCCAATCAATCACCATCTCGCCTCCGTTCTTGATCATTTCACCAGTAATTTATCTATACCTGCAGAAGATTTTTGCCATTCTTCAACTTTTCTCACTCTACCCATTACCTCCTTGCTAATGACCTCATCCTCAAAATACCTATTCCTTCTTTCACCATCAAGCCCACACACATTCACTATCACCTCTTCATTACTGCTTATGCAGATTTTCGAAGTGTTCTTTTCACACTCCTCTCACATCCATCTCATCAGTTACAAAAAGCATCATCACTATTCATTATTCTAAGTAGGTTCCCCCTTATTCTCATTCTCCTTAACCCTTCGTTCGCATTTCCTTCCAGAAGAGCTTTCCTATTCCCTTGTAAGTCCCCATTCATCCTCCTTCCAAATTGTCTTTATTTACTTCTTTCTCTTTTCTCCTAGCATGTGTACATGCACCTTTTAAATCTGTCCCTCCATAAAATAATTTTAAACTTTCTTTTGAAACTTCATCATTGGCTTATACATTCCACCACGATTCTTAGTTTTAACCGTTTGTGAATTGCCTTCTTCTTCTATTCCACCATTCACTGTTAACATTCTTATTTCCTAGTTTTTAGCACATCTAACAGATATTTTTTCTTGTTTCCACATAATTTTTTTAGTAACTGCATATAGCATATAATCAGAGAAACACAGAGTAAGAGGAGGTAATATTTATATATATATATATATATATATATATATATATATATATATATATATATGATATATATATATATATATATATATATATATATGTAGTTAAGAATAGTAGTATATATATATATATATATATATATATATATATATATATATATATATATATATATATATATAAAAATAGAGAAAGTATATCTGGACATAAGTACTTTTGAAACCAAGTACTAAGTACATGGTTTAAAAGTACTTAAGTACTAAGTACTAAGTACTTTTATCAAATGTATTTAAGTACTAAGTACTTGTCAATTAACTTAAGTAAATTTTTAAGTACATTATTTTTTTATGAACCAATGTTATGATTTAATTTTGGTCTTATTTGGCTCCCACCTCATAGTTTCATTTCCTCTGCTCAAAGTATTTGGGGAACATTTATACTGTAATTTGCTATTTGACAAACAAAATCCCATTAGCACAAATTGACGAAGTGTCTGGAGGAGCAAGACTTAAGGTTAAATAAATAGAAATGAAAGAGCTACACATTCCTGTTACCCGGAAAAACATAAAAACATACATGGTTAAACACATCATGAATGGTACTGTACACTAGGCAGTAACAATCTACTAAACTACCACACGAGCCATTTAAAAAGCTAATTTGTTATTTGCCCGGAGCAAGACGAATCTTTGAAAGTTTTATTAGAGAGGGGATGATCTTTGGTGTTAAAGTCGTCCCCATGAGAGAAGAAGCTTCTCTTTCACAGGCGGTAGATGATGGAACAGTCGTGCTAAAATTCGCATAAATAATTTTCTCTTTAGATTAATGGTGCCTTCTCTGTAGTTTCCCTGCTGGGATCTGCATCTTTGATATTCTAAAACTTGCATGTCTACTAACAAAACAGATCCTGGCTGAATGGTAATATTTTTTCCAAAACCGAAATTGTCCTCTTCTTCACTGCTAGAGAGACAGTTCTCGTCTCACTTGAAGAGTCTATGTTGGACAAATCGGCAGCGCGTAGGAGTATCTTCTCCACGAGCTCTTATTTTTTTTTTATGGTTTCATTTTGTACTGATTGTGACCAACCTCAATTTGAAATATGGGTGAGTAATGCTTGCAGTTATCGCCTCGTGCACCACTTGTTCATTTTTCAAGCTGAGGAAAGTTTCAAATCTTTATTGAAAACCTTGAAAGACAGTTTGATGAAACCTGGCAGTCAAGGTCCTTGTTGATTACTTCGGCAGATTTAGGTCGACCACTTTAATTCCAAAGGGCAGTCCACTTTCCCATTGTAGTGTGATTTATTGGAGCAAATGAAGGACTTGTTAGAGCTTTCTTGGCATCAGTTGTTGCAACTAAACAGTTTAGAGAGGCTGTACTGTAAGCCCTGATTATCCTCAAATTCGCATTTTTGTATTTGGAAGACACTCTCTTGATCTTCGATTATCGATATATCGATATTTTTTTAAATATCGGTATCCCTACTGACTAACAGAATGTTGAATTCTATCTTCGTATATGATTGTATCAAACATGATCAAACGCGTACGGCGTACCAAGCTTGTCTATAGCTTGCTCTTCGTCTTCGCTGCATTAACACGATCAAACACCTACAGTGACGTACATATTAATGTTTATTATATGTTGAACATAATACATAATAACGTACTATATATATATATATATATATATATATATATAGATATATATTATAGGCCAAACAAAAGATATATATATATATATATATAATATATATATATATTTATATTATCCCACAAGTGGATAAAATATATATATATATATATATATATATATATATATATATATGGTGAAACTAAAGAAAGTACCCGCATGATATCTCTAAAACTAAGATAGGTACAAGAAAACTAATAACATATATGGAATCAGCGTATGAAATTTGTATGGAAAATGATTTTTTTTTTTTCAAAACTAAGATAGGTACAAGAAAACTAATTACAAATATGGAATTACATATATAAGAAAAAAAGGATGTTTTTTAATATGCTAATAATATATTTGGAATCAGCGTATGAATTGTTTTTTAGGGGGCTCGAGCGAACGGTGACAAGAGGCCTACCCCGTAGTTCCCAGGAAGGCGAGAGACCCCGACTGTTTGCATCTTTGCGGTTTACCCTGGGTTCATTTACGCCTGATTCCATATATGTTATTAGTTTTCTTGTACCTATCGTAGTTTTGGAGATATAAAAAAAAAATCATTTTCCATACAAATTTCTTACGCTGATTCCATATATGTTATTAGTTTTCTTACCTTAGTTTTAGAGATATCATGCGGGTACTTCTTTAGTTTTCACCAAATATATTATGTATTAAATATATCTATATATTATTATGTAAATTAAAAAAAAAAAACTATATTATATATATATATATATATATATATATATATATATATATATTATATATAATATATATATATATATATATATATATATATGATATTGTCAGCATGCTACATTGTTCTATACAAGTTGCAACACGTAAATTAACCTAAAATTTTAAAAAAATTTCTTTACAGATTCAGACCTGTAAAGTACTTATGTACTTAAGTTCTGTATTTAAGTACTTTGAATGTACTTAAGTACGAAACTTAATTACTGGTTTTGAAAAGTACTTAAGTACTTATTTTAAATACACAAAAAGTACCTAAGTACTGCCCAGCTCTTGTAATCTTTATACTGTATATATTATATATATATATATATATTATATATTATATATATATATTAATATATATATAATATATATATTATATATATATATATATATATAATATATATAATATATATATATGATATATATATATATATAATATAGAATATATATTATATATATATAAATATATATTATATTATATATATATTAAAGGTGTAGCGCGATTAGTGATTTTTCACTATCTGTGGAGCGGATAGTTTAAAATACTACCGCGTATTGCGATGCTGATTAGTAAGTATTTTAGATCTTAGCCACAGGAACTTCATATATATATATATATATATATCATATAATTATATATATATATATATATATATATATATTATATATATATAATATTATTATATATATATATATATATATATATATATATATTATATATATATATATACCCTTTTACGAGAGTTGAAGACGCTGAACCCAACTCTTTTGCACACACCACAACCTCTTTCCCAAGCCTCCACAATTGAAAAAATGGTTCTATATTAATGCTTGAAATTAATAATTCTCAAATTATTTGGTATCAAAAACAAAAGCTTCTAAGCCC
>JABUQX010022371.1:0-5000 GCA_015478945.1 Trachelipus rathkii | reverse complement strand
ATTCCTGTGTTTCTGTTCTTCTTCCTGTTTCTGGCTTACCATCCTGTCTCTGCTTACAATTCCTGTCTTTATGCGAATTGCAAACTTTAATAATTAACCAATTTTTTCAGCTCTTCCGCAATTTTTAAAACCAACAAAAGCCTAAAATCATTGTGCATAATCATTATATATTATCCATTATATAATATAAATATAATATATATATTATATATATAATATATATATAATTAATATAGTATATTATATATATATATATATAGTTATATATATATATATATATATAATATAATATATATTAATATTATATATAATATATATATATATAATATATATATATGGGAAAAATGTCAATGAGAATGTTTTCGTTTCATACATTTGAGTGGCTGGCTTGATTGTCTTGGGTTATGGCTTTCTAAGCCATCAGCCATGCCATTTAAGCCACCAACTCGGCTTTGTTAAACAAATGTATAAACGAACACGCGACTTGATATATAAATATATATATATATAATATATATATATAATATATATTATATATATTAATATATCATATATATATATATATATATATATATATATATATATATATATATATATATATATATAATATAGTAAAATCTGTTGTTTATACCTAACCTAAACTTATAAAAGTCCCGCTACAGTAGGACCTACCTAGGATTTTTATCGTCATGCCCAAAAACGGAACCCTAACCTAGATTGATGTGGTTGTCCGAACACATTAAACCCCTAACCTGGATAATTTGTTTTTAAGCTAAAAAATTTTAATAATATACGAGTTTAATAAATTATTTTCTAAATAATAGAAATATAAAAAATTAAAATTATATATATATATATATATATATAAATTATAGTATATATTATATATATATATATATATATATATATAATATATATAGATATATATATATATAGTATATATATATATATATATATTATATATATATATATATATATATATATATATATAATATATTATATTATACTATGGTTTCATCACTACCTAAAATGATAAGGCCCTCTTAATACTACTTGGCCTTCTTCACTGTATGGAGTAGTATGTACTAGGCCAAAATATTTCTGTTTTTATCTCATAAAAAAAAAAAAAATTATTCAATTTTTGCCAACATGAAACCAAAAATCCAGTCGGCTGACCTGACTATATATATTATTATATATATATAATAATATAATATATAATTATATATTATATATATGATATATATATATATATATATATATATAAATATATATACTATATTATATATATATATATTATATATATATACTATATATATTTATATATATATTAGATATATTACTATATTTATATATATATATAAATATTATATTATATATATATATATATATATATATATATATATATATATATTCCTTCCCAGGAATTTCCCCCAAGATTTTGGGTGTTTGGAGTGAGCAAACCCATCTCGATCAAAAACAGAAAGTTTTAAGGCAGAGCATGGATCATAAGTTGAAAAAGATCCGTTCTCCCAGGAGAGAGAGAGAGTAGAGAGAGAGTGATAGAGAGATGAGAGACGGGAGAGAAGAGAGAAGGAGAGAGAGGATGATGACTTAAGACATGAAATTTTTTATTGTTTTCCTTATTATATGTGATCTATTTATTGACGGAGAAAGTAGTATGTAAAACAATCTGAAGGACTTTGATTGCGTTCCTATTTCTCTTGTGTTTACTTATTCGCAATCACCCTTTGGATCCATTTAATTTGAAGAGAAGAACGAGGGGTGTAGAACGATCATCCAAGCTTATGCAGATGATCATGAGGAAACATCGCGATGATTGAGTGGACTCCTTCAGGAACCGGGAGAACAAATCTGTAAAATAAGTTTTAAAGCTTCCTTCCGGGCCACAAGACCTGGTAGCGCGCGATGAAGACAGTGACGAGGAGTTCGGTGAAGCCAGAGGAAGAGCATTGGGTATCGGAATATGAGTGATATGTACAATAGGGTGAACATTAATATAGATATGGATGAGAAGACGAGAGAGAGAAGGAGACCGAGACTCGGAGAGAAGGGAGGGAGGTAGATATGGATAGGTAGTAATAGTGTAGTTATTGAGGGAGGTAGAGGTGGGGGCAGGGTGTATTCGGGATGATGACATGATGATAGACAGCATAATAATATAGATATGCATTTTGTATGTAGGAATAAAATATCTACATACAGTATATATTTATTGAGTACTTATGAGTTAACGTATTGGGATAGAAACCATGTTTTGGTTTAAAGATAGAACGTGGAGAGGTAATGTACTGATATTTAGGTGTGTATTTTTGATTTTTTTTAGTTGTATAGTTTGTTAAATATCTTTAGTCTGCAAGCAGTACACGAAGAAATCCTAGACACACAAAGATCAACTATATACAGAATCAGTACACCAGGGGGGGTTTGGTTCGTGAACTATATATAGTTAGAAGGTTGTAAGACGATCAGGCAGCGAACTGGAAAAGCATACATGTACAAGAACAGCTGATCGAGAGCATGAAGATGTGTATAGAACAAATAGTGTACAGAAGGAAGTTTACTTGAAAGAGAGATTAAGAAAGGTTAGGGAAGAGAGAAGAGAAGGAGAAAGAGGGAAGGCGATGAGAGAGAGAGAAGAAAGAGAGGGAGAGGGAGGGGGAGGGAGAGAGAGAGAGAGAGAGAGAGAGAGAGAGAGAGAGAGAGAGAGAGAGATAGAAGGAGAGTGAGAAAATAAGAAAGAGAGGAAGAGTTGATTGTATTGATGATTGAGATGATCGAGTAGATGAGACGAGAAGGAGAGAGAGAGAGAGAGAGAGAGAGAGAGAGAGATGAGAGATGAGAGGAGGACGATGAGAGAACTGATGAAGTGAGAGAGACAGAGGAGGAGAATGTTTAAAATATAGTTTATTCTAATTAATCATCGTCCCTATCACTATTTGATTATACAGGGAACTCCTTTTTATAAACCTGAGTACATAGTTGCGAACTTACTTTTTGATATTATTGTGAGGGCAATATTGGCATACTCATATACATCCAATAGATGATTGAAAAATACATTACGCACCCAAATAGGCGCGGTTAAGAAATAAAACAATTCAAAAAGCTCATGCAAATACATCTGACGCCTAAGGATTGATGATGTATCCGAGACTCGGGAACCCTACGTGATCACTAGGTATTGCCCTACCTCAAAACCCAAATTATATTACCTTCGATACGGCAACGCGCTGTTGTTGTTGTGTTGTGAGAGAGAATGAAACTCAGCTGCAACTGATAAGTTAAAGTGTACCATTGAGCTGATACTAAAACTCTGAAATACAGTACATAGTATCATGATATAATAGTTACCTGACAAAATAAATTAACTCTTATTTCCATACTTTTCTTATTTCTCTTTAAAGAAAGCTTCCTTATTTCATGAATTATTAATTATTGACTATATATTAATCTATATATAAACTATATAATATATTCTTCATATCTATTACATAAGCTCTAGTTTATTGTAAATGTATGCTTTCTAGTATGTTGTA
Organism: Trachelipus rathkii; assembly: GCA_015478945.1. NCBI lineage: Eukaryota > Metazoa > Arthropoda > Malacostraca > Isopoda > Trachelipodidae > Trachelipus > Trachelipus rathkii. Next base: position 1,440 of record JABUQX010022371.1, on the reverse strand, counting down.
TACTACTGATATCTGTCTATATACATAACTTTCAATATATATATACTTATAATATAGACGATATAAAAACCTCACTCTCTGTAGTGTACATGATTCTTGTAGTATATAATATAGAGTGGTATTGCAGGTACTTCCGCGCGCATCCGCATGTGTATATTGTTGCTGGATTCTTCGAGTAGTTTTACTTGCTTTGATCGAGACTATGATAGAATATAATAATAGAGATGTGTGCCTATAAACAAAAAAATCGCAATAAAACCCAGCTTCTGTATATATATATGTGTAATATAGATAATTCCTTATCATACAGTTATTATGTATATATATACTCAATATAATATGTAGTTTATATATACGATTAATAATAAAAGTATAAATATATTATTAATTACTGTTCTATATGTATATATATTTATCATATCAAACAAAATGTACATATAATATATTATGTATAGAGTCATCGAAAACCGCATACCTCCTTAACTACACAATATAACTTAATATATATATATATATTAATTTGTAAGCTATAGTATATATTATATATATATGTACCTATTGTATACTATATTATATATATAATATATATATTAATATCCATGATTCCTCGGTTCCAACTGATACCATGTCATGTTTTCAATTAGTAATTAAAGCAATGGACCTCATAGTTCAGGATGACGGATATAGGAAGGACTCATGCTGAAAGTTAGGAGAGTATATTTCAAACTCTCGCGCGAAAACTATTGACGCGAGCCTTATGATACAAATAGCAACTTTTTTCTAAAATCCTTAGTTACACAAAACAATTAATTTCTGATTTTTTAACCAATGTAGTTTTTTACAGTGTTAAAACTTATTTTAGGTCTGCCTATGTGATGAAATGCTGCTAAAGCAGAAATATCACCCAGCCAATAAAAGCCAAAAGAATCGCAAGCGCAAACATGTACGCACTGAAAAGTTACCATGCATGGTTTAGCGATCCGAATAATTTGCTGAATCCCGATGAAACGTTCTCTTGGCTTTCTAGCCGATGATGATCAATCAGTAATCTAACTTGGGTTCAGGGAGGGTAATAGATTTTCTCTTCATATGTACTCTAATATGGGACACACCTCAATAATGAGGTGAGGATTTCCGAATAGACAATTAGTTCAAAAGAGAAAAAGTCTATAAGTGTATATCACTATAGAAAGAGAGATATTACCGAGAACTGTGATCTAGTGAAGGAATTGCGATGGTAATAAGTGATCTTCTCATGTTAGTTCTCACACACATGTCTGCGAGTATATGATCGTCTACAGTATACTCAATATATTAGTAGTATAGCTCTATTACTAGACTTAGTTTGCCCTTCCGCCTCTGCTCTCTCTCCTAATAGTAACTATAACAGAGGATATATATGCTTCGTTCTCTCTCTCTCTCTCCTCTCCCTCCTCGTCT
>JABUQX010022370.1:40000-41480 GCA_015478945.1 Trachelipus rathkii | reverse complement strand
TGCAAGCGAAAACGGTTCCAAAGAAAATTTAAAAAAAATACCCGCGATATGGCAACAACGCCAAACGGCAACATCTAATGACGCACGGAGAGCACGACCGACGAGCAGGAAGCTTGCCTCCCTTTATATCATTTTAAGTATAGGATATATGTTATTTCCAGCTACGCCTATGTGCGTATGCAAGTTAAACAGTGGATAGGGAGGCAAAGCATAAATAGCTCATTTTTGGTTTTATATTTCTTTAAGATTTTGTAAATTTTTCTTATTATATTAACATTTTTTATATTTTTTTTATTTGGTTTTCTTAATTATTAATTTGTTCTTAAAAATAAGATAGGCAATGCCTACCCAGCCTATCCCTTAACTACGCCATATATATATATATATATATATATATATATAAGGTTTATATATATATATATATATATATATATATATATATATATATAATATATATATATATATATATTATAATATATATATATTTATATATATACTATCATATAATGATATATATATATATATTATATATATAGTATATATATAACTCATACTATATATAATTAAATATATATAATATATAATATATAGTATATATATATATAATATATATATAAGTATATATATATATTTATATATTTATATATTATATTATATATATTATATATTTATTATATATATTATATATATATATATATATATACTATAGATATAGAACCATATGCTGTTATTTCATGAAGAAATATAATTTGGATCATGTCTGTTATCTGCCTCTACATCCATATCATATCTGGATTGCCATGATTCGTACACATTTCATAAAAGTCAAATAAAACTGTGTAGATTCATTGTCGCTAATTGTAATAAATGAGCTTCACACCTTTAAAATTATTAAAAAATAAGTTTAATTTATGCCAAACTAACGTTAACTCAGCAATAACCTTAACCTTAACGTATCAGAACCTTACTTAACAAAATTTATTTTTATATTTATAAATTTATTTCATTTTGCATTGTTTAAAAAAAAAAATAACATTCTTTTAATTTGTAATTTGCGCTCTCTTGTAACATTTTGTTTGATAACGTGTTATAAAAAAAATGACAAGCTTAATTGGAAGCAGATAATGGACATAAAGCATCCTATATATATAATATATATATATATATTTATAATTTTATATATATATATATATATTAAAAGCTCTCTCACTAATACTTACTATTACCGTATCTAATTATACTTATAATAGTAATATAATAGCTCTAGCCTCACATCTATCTATAGTATATATTATATCTCTTCATCAACCTCGCACTCTCCTCCATATTATAGGTTGTTTAAATATTACTATTTACATATTACACTTCACGCACGTATCCTCCTTGTTTGCACTAATTATTTATATTTACATATACACTTGTGTAAGCAGAGTCACTGTAAAATAGTTACAATAACATAAGAAAGAAAAACTATATATTG
>JABUQX010022370.1:27500-32500 GCA_015478945.1 Trachelipus rathkii | reverse complement strand
GTGGAGTGAAGAGAGGCTGTACGTTACCATACCCGCTCAAGGGGAAAAAGTGTAGTGTTAAAATAAATAAAAAAATAAAATAAATAAATATTTATATAAATATATTATATATATAATATATATATATATATATATATAAAATATATGTATATAATATATATATATATATATATATATATATATATATATATATTAAATATACATATATATACATATATATATATATATATTATATATATATATATATTATATGTAAATCAGAGTTATATATATATATATATATATATATATATACTTATATATATATATTATATATAATATATATATATATATATATCAAATATAATATATATATATATATATATATATATATATATATATATATATATATATATATATATATATATATATTATATATATATATATTATATATATATATATATATAAAAGTGTCAGTATATTTATGTGCATCTACAAGAGTAAATCGAATTCGAATGTGGTTGCTGTTACCCAATTAAATAAAGTTTTCTCATTTTTCCAGTTAAAAAATTATTTTGATTATAAACGTCAGCCTAATTTATTATAAGAGAAAGTAAGCACATTTTTTGGAGTAGGCAAAAAACACGAGAAGAAGCCGTTTGGAAACCAAGATTTTTAAAGCAGAAAGAGAGAGGGAGAGTATCAGGATAAGGGAAGGGGAAATCAAAAGAAGAAGCGAGAGAGAGGATTAGAATAAAGGAGAGTTGTATCAGAAGGAGGAGGGAAAAGATAAGAAAAATGGAGGAGGATCAGAAGAGGGAGAAGGGAAAAGGATGTAGCTTGAAATACAGAATGAAGAAGAATAGAATAAGAGAGCTTGAAATATTGAATGAATTGAGGAAAATTTAGAAAAATTTAAGAAAATAAGTAGAGTTTGCTAATATAGAAAAATATGTAAAAGAAATGTAAATAATTATTATTATTATTATTATTATTATTATTATTATTATTATTATTATTATTATTATTATTATTATTATTATTATTATTATTATTATTATTATTATTATTATTATTATTATTATTATTATTATTATTATTGTTATTATTATTATTATTATTATTATGCCAATGCCTGAGGAATGAAAGAATAAGAAACGAAATAAGAAAAATAAGAAAAGAAGAACTACAGAACACCGACTAGCAAAGACTTTACAGTCCACTCAAGGCTATTCTGTTAAGTATTTTTGTTTAATTAATGTGTTGGATGAGTCCACTGTCTTAAAACAAATCCGTTACGTATTTTTGAAAAAGGTATATTATTTTACCTATTTCAATGTAACATATTAGTTTGCTTACTTAGAACTGATCTGTTTCTAAGCATCATAGTCTGTTAAGTTTTTTTGTTTATTTATTGTGTTGGATGCGTCCACTGTCATTGTGGCATATGTTTTTGCTCACTTAAAGCAGATCTACTTCTAAGCATCAAACATCATATTGTTACAAGTTTGTAAAAGTTTGTTTTTGGATTATTTTTCCTATTCAGTGTGATCGATTATATCTCCGTCTTGGAACAGATATGTTCTAAGAGGTGAGAGTCAAAGTTAATTATTATAAGCTAAGGCGACAGTGCGATCGATGAGATCACCTACTTAGAACAGATAAGTTACAGGACATGAACATCAAAGCTATTATAAGTTCGGAGCCGGAATTCTTTTCATGATGTTTTTTAACATTTACTAAATGACTTCAGTTGTTCTATAGTATGAGATTTTACCATATCCAGGTTACTACTAATTCTAGTATATGAATAAAGTAAAAATCAAGTTGAATTGAAGTTCAAAGACCAATTTCCTTAAGGTATATATCTAAGTTTTTCTTATCTAACTTCGATGTTGCAGCTGCTCAATATTTCATAAGAAAGACTATTCCACTTCTCAATTATATCGTAGGAGAAGAAATTTTTTGCTATTTGTTTGACATCGTTTATGACAAAGTTTATGTTCATTACTTCGTATTACATCATTAGAATCATATCTAAAGAACTGCCTGTAATCGATATTGTCAAATTTATTTAGTATTTTGAAAAGTATTAATTTCTTCTCAATATTCTTGTCTCTAAAAGAATGTATATCAAATTCACGTAGTCGTTGCTCATATGACTTACCTCTCATTTCCGGTATTAATTTAGCTGGCTTTCTTTGAATTTTTTCAATATTTTCTATGTTCTTTTAAGATATGGACTCCAAAACTGTCCTGTTTTTTCCAGATGAGGTGTAACTAGTGTTTTATAGAGAGGAAGTACTATATTTTTAGATTCGTATTCAAAGTTTCTGGCAATAAAACCTAGAGATTTATTAGCTTTCTTAACAGTATCAGCACGTTGTTCGCAAACTTTATATAATTATTAATTAATACTCCTAGATCCTTTTCCTCACTGGGAACTTTGATAACCGAGTCATCTAATATATAATCATATTCGTTGTTCCTATGCTTCCAAAATGTATAACTTTACATTTATCGGTATTAAATTTCATTTGCCACGTTTTAGACCAATTTACAATCTTATTTAAGTCGCTTTAGAGTAACTGATAATCTTTCTCACAGTTTATGCGATTTCCAAGTTTAGTTTCATCCGCAAAGTTTGAGATATTTAAGATGTACAAATAATCTATTAGTTAGTTTTCCTTCAATAATTTTGCCAACTCTAGAAGTTAAAGTAATTGGTCTGCAGTTATTCGGGGCTTGAATTCATGCGATACTAACCCTTCTTGCGAAGACTTATTGAAAAGCATCGACGAAGGTTTTACTAATATATCTTCAAATTTTTCAGATGCATTTTATAGAATCCATATTGTCCAGGTGATTTATTTAATAATAGCTTATCAATCTGGAAAGAAAATTCCTCTTACATAATTTCAAATGTATCTAAAAACCTGTCGAGTCTGACTATACGTCGACGTACATTGGTTAAACGACTAATAGATTAACAGATATGACATACCAGCACCGCTTTAAACCCGGTAAAATATATGAACATTTGGTGCTTGTGTCTCCCATAGTGATCTACTTTGTATTTAATTTTTTAAGTTGGCAATAACCTATTAAGCTCTTTTGCGCTTTCCACTATTAATTTCGAAAATAATATTTAGCAAGATTTCCCACTTCATTGAATGTGGGTGTATTTTGCAAGTCAGAGTTTTTAAAATTAACAAAATGAATGTAACATATAATTTTTTTTTATTATTATTATTATTATTATTATTATTATTATTATTATTAATTATTATTATTATTATTATTATTATTATTATTATTATTATTATTATTATTATTATTATTATTATTATTATTATTATTATTATTATTATTATTTATCGAAACTTCGAATAGATAGGTACCTATACGTGTACGGGTTAGATTCTTTATTAAATGTATATTATTTACAGAAAGACAAGGTTAGGTTAGGTTAGGTTAGGTTAGGTTAGGTTAGGTTAGGTTAGGTTAGGTTAGGTTAGGTTAGGTTAGGTTAGGTTAGGTTAGGTAGGTTAGGTTAGGTTAGGTTAGGTTAGGTTAGGTTAGGTTAGGTTAGGTTAGGTTAGGTTAGGTTAGGTTAATTAATCAAATGAATGGACAATCTCTATCAAGGTTAGGTTTCTTTAGTTTATAAATGATAAACAATTGAAAATACATGGATGCTATTGAAAAGACGAAACAAAAAACAGTGTGGTACACATAGACACATGCTTGAGTCTTATTTATGTGAATATATTTGGCGTCAGAAAAAATAAAAAGATTTTTTCATATCTATTTTAAGGGATATTAGCCTTTTCTAATATAAAATAAAATATCTTTCTTTAAAAATGACAAACCAAAAAAATGTTAGAGGTGAAGTTTATTAAGTTGGAAAACTTTGTCTTTCTGTAAATAATATGCATTTAATAAAGAATAATAGTTATTTTATTTTTGTTTCTCATATATAAGTCAGGGTTACCAACCAAAATAGGTAATTCAAAATTAGAGCTCTATGGAAGACACAAATTCCGAACATTTATTCACTGAGCATAACAAGACAATTGTACCCGGTATATCAAAGTCATTTAAAATTTTACACTCCTCATGCGAAGCGCAAAAACAAAATATACTTGAAGCTCACTGCTTAAAACATCTTAAGCCAGACATTAACATAAAGTTTAACGTAATGTCCCTTAGATTAAACATAATATGAAACGGTACCTAAAACTTTGAATAATTTGTATCTGAAATTCTTGAGTGTTTAAATATTCATTCAATTGTTAGCAATCGAAACCTGAGATGTCCGAGGGTTTACGGACGAAACGGTCAGGAACTAATAACATATAAATAGCTCATACTTTCTTTGTAGAGCTTATTTTCTAATTTTGTTTTAGAAAACTAAGATGAAAATTAGAAGAAAACATTTCGTGAATGGAAGCTAATAGTTAAAACACTATAATCTAAAATAAAAGCTGCATATAGAATTTTCTAAATAATAATAATATAACAAAGTACTACTACCAACTACCACTACACTAACCACTCCACTACCACTACCACTCCACTACCACTACCACTACCACTACCTACCACTACCATACCACTACCAACTACCACTACTACTACTCTACTTTACTACTACTACTACTACATTACTACTATCTACTACTACTACTACTACTACTAATAAATAATAATAATAATAATATAATAATCTAATAAATAATAATATATAATAATATATAATAATAATAATAATAATAATAATAATAATAATAATAATAATAATAATAATAATAATAATAATAATAATAATAATAATAATAATAATAATAATAATAATAAAAATAATAATAATAATAATAATAATAATAATAATAATAATATAATAATAATAATAATAATAATCATAATAATATAATGATATAATAATAATAATAATAATAATAATAATAGTAAAAACAACAATAATAATAAAATATCACAAAAAAAATAATTATAATATG
>JABUQX010022370.1:7500-10000 GCA_015478945.1 Trachelipus rathkii | reverse complement strand
TGAAAGCTCCAGAAGCTCAAGGTAATCATCACGAGGTTGTATGTTCTGCAATTGATTGGTTGCAAACTTCAGTGTTTGTTGTCGAACATCATCTGGAATCACTGCACAGACACTAACTTCTGCAATTCCTGGCTCAAAAGATGTAGAATTAAAGGATTCCCATCGGGCTTGAAATCGCTTGAAAAGCAAAACTTCAGGCCCCAAGCTTTCTCCCATGGTCGATTGAAAAGCTGCTGATAAAACAAGTTCCATTATATGATGACGGCAAGCAAGATACAGCAAACCCCTGCCAAGTATCTGTTCCAATAAAACACATGCACCACTTCGACGTCCTGTGTTTGCAGCAGTTGTGTCAAAGCACATTGCTGCCACTGTTTCACATACTCCCCATTCTTGTAGGGCATCAAATATAGCATGGGCTTGCAATTCACCAGTTCCAGAAGTTAGCTTGGGAACACCAAGAAGTTTATTAATACTCGGGCCAGATATGAGAATGGGAAGGCGATCCACATGTTCTTTCGATGTCAGATCTTGCAAAAGCTTTCCATCCCAGTGAACTGTAAGTGGTTCATTTGCATGAAACTCTTTTTTAATTTGTCGAGCAAATTCGGCTCTTGCCTTCTGTCTTGAACGAGCTATAGTTGTTCTGTTGATCGCTAGATTATGTGGATCATGCCCAAGGCTAATAGCGGTTTCAGTCAGAACAATTGTGGCTTTTCTATCTGATACGCCAGTACGATCAAGTGCAGCTGCAAGAGAAGGTGTAACTATATTACGTTTAGCTCTAGAACGCTTTGGGTGAGGTTCTTCCGCTTCATCAGATAATTCAGATATGTTGCCTTCACTACTGTTTCCGCTGTTTCCCTCTTCACTGCTGCTAGAAGATGCAAGAATAACTCCTTTAGAAGTTGATGCTTCGCATTCCTCTCTACTCCTTTTCTTACGCATGTCTTCAGCTTTCCTTTTGTGCATAATTCGCTCTTCTTTTGCAGACAGGGTCTTATCCACAGATCCTATAGTTCCACGCCGTCCTTTCTCTCGTTGGGCAAGGAGAAATTCTTTGTCTTCTTGAAGAACTATCATACTTAGCGCGTTAGCATGAGATATGTCAAAGAGGTCATCCAAATTATCCACAAATGTTTCTTCTTTCTTTATCTGCGCTGGAGTTCGTCGATTTCTAAGACGTTTCAGATCTTTCCAAGTTTGAAAAAGGATTTCAAGTTGCTTTATAGCATGATGTTCGGGCCGTACTGGAACGCCTTCCTTTCTCTCGTTGGGCAAGGAGAAATTCTTTGTCTTCTTGAAGAACTATCATACTTAGCGCGTTAGCATGAGATATGTCAAAGAGGTCATCCAAATTATCCACAAATGTTTCTTCTTTCTTTATCTGCGCTGGAGTTCGTCGATTTCTAAGACGTTTCAGATCTTTCCAAGTTTGAAAAAGGATTTCAAGTTGCTTTATAGCATGATGTTCGGGCCGTACTGGAATTCGTGCCTTTCCTACCCAAAAAGGAATAAGATCTCTGATAGTCTTTGTTGCAGATTCGCGTATCGTCTCTTTTTCTTCAACATGACGCCTAAGAAACACACCCAAAGCATCACGATTGGATGGTAGCTTACTACCATGAAATTTCTTGACAATGAAATCTAAGAGAAAGTATTTATCTTTACTACGAGTAACAGTATCGCCTTCAGCCATTGGTCTCTAGTTATAACTATATTAATAGCAGCTATAAAATAAAAATACAATAGTATACCTGTAAAGAGAAAAAGATTGATTTAGTATTGAAACACACTCACTAAATAAATCAAATTTAAGTGATTTAGTATTGAAACAATAAATCAAATTTAATGCTACCGATATTTAGCACGTGTATCGGTAGGGAGGGGAACACGTGTAAAAATTGAATGAAACTTCTCCGTTTATTAAGAACAAAACATTTAGGCACAAATCGGAAGCTACAACTGACCGCACCCTCACTCAACAGAGTTCACTCAACCACTGACACTGAGCACATCTTGTGGATGGCTGGACTACCTCTAAACATTATCAGAATGCTCTGAAATTTTATGTGGGAGGTTTTTACCCAAAGTGGATCCAGATTGGATGGTTGAGAGTTAAAACATTTTCAAACTTTTCAAAAAATAAGGACAGGCTATAATATATTATTATGTATATATAATCTATATATATAATATTTCTATTATATTGTATTAACAATATAATATATATATATATATTATATATTATATATATAATATATATATATATATATATATATATATATATATATATATATATATATATATATATATATATAATTAGAGTCTCATTTCAAGACTTACCATGAGATAGCTGGTCAACTAAAATACGTAACGGATATTTAAAGTCATAAAAAGTAATAGTTTTATTATAAATAATATAAATATTCATATGGTAGTCTGGCTTAAGACTAAGTTTGTCTTCGAAGAATGCGTGTGAATTCGTAATAATATTGGA
>JABUQX010022370.1:0-2500 GCA_015478945.1 Trachelipus rathkii | reverse complement strand
CACACTCTGCGTCACTCTTCTTTATCTTCTTCTTTCCCATCCACTATGTGTCTCTCTTCCTTATCTTCATTTCTCTCTCTCTCTCTCTCTCTTCTCTCTCTCTCTCTCTTCTCTTCTCTCTCTCTCTTTCTCTTTCTCTCTCTCCTCTCTCTCTCTCTCTCTCTCTCTCATCTCTCTCTCTCCTCTCTCTCTGATTCCTCTCTCTCTCTCTGTTACTCCATTCCTTATCTTCTCTTTTCACTCCCACTCTGTGTCTCTTACCCTATCAGTCTTCCTCTCTCTTTCTAACTCTGCGTCTCTCTCTTCTTTAACTTCTATTCTCATTTCCATGTGGCTTCTCTTCCTTGTCTTCTTTGCTCTCTATCACCCACTCTCTATTTCTCTTTCATCTCTCTGTTCCCTCTTCCACTATGTTTCTCTTTTTCTTATCTCCTCTTCTTTCTTCTACCCTGTGTGTGTCTCTTCTTTATCCTCATTTTTCTCTCCAACTCTTTGTCACTCATCCTTTTCTTCTTTTTACTCTCTTTATTATTCTCTTTCACTCCCTCTCTCACTTGGCACCTCTCTCCTTATCTCCTCTTTTCTTTTCCCCTCTCTCTCTCTCTCTCTCTCTCTCTCTCTCTCTCTCTCTCGCTTCTCCTTCTCTCCTTCTCTCCTCTCTTCTCTTCCTCTCTCTCTCTCTCTCTCTCTCTCTCTCTCTCTCTCTCTCTTCCTCCTTTCTCCCACTCTGAACCTACATATTGCATAGGCACACACAAACATCAACACACGCTACAATCCCTAAAACACAAATCACGCTACACCTAAACAGACACAACAAAACTATATTCCTTACCTATGTTCTTATATCTTCTCTCTACTAATGAACCTCCACTTTTCTCTTTTTTGCCTCTCTTATCCCTTTATTTCCCTTGATTTATTTTTCTTGGCTATCTTTGTTTTTATTCTTCATCTTCTTCTCATACTTACTTCTGGTCACTTTCTTCTGTCTTTAGTCTTTACCTTTCTCCCAGGTTTTTTTTTCTATACTTGTCTGTGTTCTTCATGCTTATATACTATCTTCTTTCTCTTTCGCCAACAAAAATACCATACCACTCTATCATCTCTTCTTTGGTCTCAAATCTCCTCTTAACTCTGTGCCTCTTCTAAAAACCTCTCATCTAACCTGTATCTTCTTTACTACTCTCTTTTTCCCGTTCTTCCATACGCATCTATTCCTTAATCCTTCTGTTCCCTTTCTCACTACTCTAAAAATAATACTCTCTCACCTTGTCCTTCTTCTCAAATGCTATGTTCATTCACACATCTGCTGCGTACAAAGCGGGTCACTCTTCTTTATTCTTCTTCCTTTTCCATCCACATATGTGTTCTCTTCCTTATCTTCAATTTCTCTCTTCCCTCTCTCCGCTCTCTTCCTCTCTTCCTTGTTCTCATGCGTATCTGTCCTCTCTCTTCCTCTCCTTTACCTCTCTCTCAGTCTCTCTCTCCAATCTCACCCGCGTCTCCCTCTCCGTTCTCTTCCTCCCCTTCTCTCTCGTTCCTCTTCCTTCTTCTCCTCCCTCGTCTCTCTCACTCTCTCTCAGCTCCTTCCTCTCCTCTCTCACTCGCGATCTCCTCAGTCAGTCATCTCCTCTCTCATCTCTCTCGGATCTCATTCGCTCGTCTCGTCTCGTCACATCTCTCTGTCTTCTGTTACTACCGGCCATTTTCCTACTTATGATCTCCTCTTCTCCTCCTCTTTTTTCAATCAACGGTCCCAGAGTCGCTACTCTGTGTCTCTTACCCCTAATCATACTTCCCTCTCCTCTTTCCTAACTCTCTGGCTTGCGTCTCTCTCTTCTTTAACCTTTAAAACATAACACTTCAATATTCTCATTTCCATTCCATTAAGTGGTCTTTCCCTCATTTGGTTCTCCGTCTTTCCTTGTCTTACTCTTTGCGATCTCCTATTACCCAACATCATTCAGTAACATTTTTCTTCTGTCATCTCAGTCTGTTCCCAGGTAAGTGCTTCCTTCCATCTATGTTTCTTTCATTTTTTTCTTATAAATTCTATCTCTCCTCCCGTTCCGCTCCTCGTTACTTTTTCCTTTCCTTTACTTTTCTTCTTGCTTCTTCTACGCCGCTGTGTGTTGTTCTCTTCTTTATCCTCAATATTTTTCTTTCCTTCTCGTGATCCAAAACCCTTTGTCACCTGTTATCATCCTTATTTCTTCTTTTCTTTTTTTTAACATCTTAACTTTCTCTTTATTTATTCTCCCGTGTCATCAATTTTCCCCTTCCCTCTCGTCCTCTATGAAGCTCACCCCTCCAGAGTCTTCACTCACATTGGCAAAATAGACCTGCTTCTCCCTCTCTCTCTCCTCCTTATTTCCCTCTTTTTTCGTTTTCGCTTCACTCTCTCGTTCTACCTCTCTCTCTCTACTCGTTGTCCTCATCTCCACTTCGCTCCTCTCAAGCGTTCTCCATCCTCTCGTCTCTCTTCTCTCATGGCATCCTC
>JABUQX010022369.1:47500-60943 GCA_015478945.1 Trachelipus rathkii | reverse complement strand
TATAATCATCTAATCAACTATTTACAAATACATGTGCTAAACTGATCATATACTAAGTAATAGTTCCGACTCTCATTTCCTAAACAATTCGAAGATCACTTAATGGAATCCAAAAACTTACTTTGATCGCTAAAAATAATTTCGGAAGCTTGAACCCCTGACCCCTGTCTAAGCTTATATATATATATTATATGAACCCCACTCGGCACCACACTAATATATAATATATACTACCATCTAATCTCTTAATAAACACATATTCTATATATATTTTCAAATCAAACTATCAAATTACCTTATGAGTAACTACATTGTTTATCACATATCACCTTTACTAATAACACACTTGGCAACATAATGTTATCAGTGACAAGAAACTGAATATCAATATTAATGTAATCATTTACACGCACCAACTTCCACAATATCTAACACAAACAGACATCATACAACTATAGTTACTACCATATATACAACAATCTATTAGACCAATTTACAACTACGTATCCTATACCTATAAACTTTGCATTTAACCTATATATATATACATCATATATATATATATAAAAACAATCAAAAAAAAAACTTCCAAACACAAAAAATCCTACTAAGAATTTTTATCATAAAAAGTAGATATGTTACAGATCAACAGCGACAGAAAAACAACACAACGATACCAACGAGAGAAGAAAGAAAGAAAAGAGAGAAGCAGAAGAGAGAGAGAGAGAAAATTTAAAATGATAGTTAATTTTATCCACATTGAGTATAGTCAAATCTAGCATCGAGTCCAGTCAATGTTTATGCCACAAAGGTGAAAATCTAGCCTACTAACATCCGTTCATCACGACCCATCGGCATCCAAAAGTCCTACTATACATGCTCTCTCCACCTCCATCACTAGTAACAACAAACCCTCAATGTCCAGCCACTTGCAAGCGCCACTCTCAAGACCTTAAATCAGTCCCACTCTTACATTTCAATCACCCAACACCTGATTGACTCACTTGCATAGCTCACCTACACCTTTCCTGCAAAACATATCTCCGAACCAACACACCACCTTCTGCTAAACACACAACTTCTGACTAATCACCCCAACCAAATACCTACCATAGCTACATAACTTCAGATTATCACGTAACTCCCTATTTATACGTAAGACCTCACCAAAGTACATATACACTAAACTTATTATAACAACATTCATACCACCGCGATATAACAAGTCATGGCTTTACGGCATTAAAATAATAAACACTCAAATGCTTCCACCGAGAGAGATTACTCCTCATAGTATTACTTACTAATCCTTGTACTCACAAAACATAAGATGCTGTGCACACCACCCAACTTACAACTATAAACTAAAACAGTACTAATCCACACTACTATATCTAACCAAACCAACTACAAATAATTCTGTCAAATTGATATACACTAAGGTCCGAAAACAACTCTACAACTATTCTATATCTATACACTGTTAATTCGAACTTCATTATTACCTATACAGTATAAGATAGAATAATAGGACTCATTTATAAGTTCATATGATGGTTTAATGGACTACGAGTGATCTGAGTTTGACTGAACGTATATAGGGAATCTGGATGCGTGAGTTGTGGCAACCCTATTTGAGCTCATATATTTATATTATTATATATATATATTATAATAATTAATATAACATATATTATCTATATTATTCTCACTATCTTATCTTATGATCACTATCATAGTATGTTTTTAATATCTAGGAGTTATTTCGTTATTTACCTTATTATGAGCTTTATACGAAGCATTAAAAAAATTAGATCATGAGATATTTTTTTTCAGTATTCTTTTTAATTGCTAAAACAGTCGCAATAAAACGAGTAAGAAATTTCCTTAATATCTATAAGTTACTATTTATAATATCACTGTATGATTGACTCAGAATTTATCACTATTATTCTATAATAGTATAAAATGAGTATAACATACAATAAAATGACGGCCATGTTTAATTTATATAATAGATATTTCATTACAAATTATAAAAATAGTACTTTAAATATCTATAATTTTACTTTTAAAAATTCAGATATAACTTCACACAATATATATATGTGTATATAATTTTTTTTTATGTAATAATTATATAGACCATTTATGTTATTTTTTTTATTGTTATTTTTTTTGTTTTATCTACAAAATATACGATCGAGGTGCACTTCATAATATACAAACAGCTTGATATTCAAATTGTTTTCGAAAAACAAATTGTATATATATAATCATATCTAGTAGTAAGAAATTCTAATATACGTTCGCTTTTTGCACTCGTATTTTTACTAGTGCACAGTCAGGAGAGTCGACCATAGTATACAGCAAGTCTTGATTGGAAGTGTTAATGTGTCTGCGCCTTTTACTCACGCAATTATAGTTCATGTGACTTCTATACCACAAGATCGCAACATTTTTGAGAATCTTCTTCACTAGTTTACATCAGTGGTTATATCTGTATTGTCTGAACACTTAATCATTGAAAAGAATTTGGAGTTATATTATTTTTATGAGAGAGATATTATTTATTTTTTAGGTTGATGCACTATTAAGGTCAGGATGATCGATACTCAATGAACAGTAATTATTCTCGTGAGCCGAGATCGGGGAGAATAATTTATAGTTCGGTAAATAGAAGAAAATTTATGCCTCATTAAGTGAAATTAGCAACGGACTAACTTTATTACTATATATTATATATAATATAGTTAAGTCGTTTTGTATCCATACAATAGTTACTGAATACGTTACAGGTGAGCACATATTTATTAACTTTTGTATAATACTAAGTGATGAACTACTTTATCAATATTCTAATTAGTATAGATGACTTATTCTTTTTAACATCTACAGAGAGTATCATGCCAATTGAGTTTAGAATATGTTGAGTAGAAAGTATTATTTGATTTAAGATGTTTCTAATCTGAAAGATGAAGATCATTGAAATGCAGGAAAATGGCGGGCTGTACAGGAAGTTTTTATGATGAAGACATCACTATTGCATAGTAGTTTATGAGTTATTTATAAGGTATCCGCGTATTAAAGTGTTATTAGAAAACGAGTATAAATCAATATTTATACTGTTCAAGAATTGAGTTCTTCCACGTAAATTAATTATCATTAATAATGACTATAGAGAAAGTTTGATGGAATTTGTCTTTATACACTAAGAAATTCATATACTTGATCGCTTCCTAAATTGTAAGATAATTGTAAGACCCGACAATTATTTATTTATGCATTAAAGCGATAATAGAATAAAGAAATTAGTCCTCAAGTAAGTTTGTGGGTATGCGTTAAATATAGAAGTAGTCAAAGCACTCCACTAAATACTATTACTTGGATAACTAATAATTTCTTTTATTTATACTATTACTATCCCTATTAATCAAATTATGTAATTATAAAAATGAAAGTTATATTTGGATATATAGATATAATACATCACATCAATTTTATGTAATTTTACATTGACTATTTACCTGGATTTGTAACCATCTTTTCATATTTATTGTCATCTATTATTATTATTCATTGTGCTTACGCTCGATAAGAAATGCTCTATACTATATATACCAGTTTTTAAGCAACTAGAATTTATTATCCTAGTTCTAATACACGACCTAATATATATATAGTAGATTATTCAGTGCTAAAGTTATTTTTCTTATATGATTTGTGAACAATTCGATAAGGGTAGCGAATTATATGTATTAGGAGCACCTAGTTTACTGTGAATATAAAAAGGAATAAAAAAATAACAAATGGTCGACTTGGACCTTATAATAATAATTGTATAACAAACTATTATTATGTTGATAGGAGTATTATTATACCCATTTGGAAACATATATAGAATTTATAAAGCCTTAATATATAATAATTATTATTTAGAATGAAATACTAACTATTTCAATTACATTATTAGGACGGAGGTATCACACTCACACATTATATAACCGCCAATACTTTGTTTGTATTTAACAATATTTCCTGATAAGAACCTAATGCTTAAATCCGGCAAGCATCAATGGGAAATATAGTATAATACTTACATAGAAAGAATTAAAGGAAATTCCTTAACGTTTTAGTGAAATTTATTCTTATACGAGAATTTTTCACGGAGTAAAGTATCTTGACATAATACGAAAAGCAAACTTCACGAGCATTTCTATTCAGTCTCGTAAATAGTACCACAATATGCAAATAACGAAAATCAGTAGCTTTATATAATATATATTAAATATATATTATATATATATATATATTAAATATATATATAATTATATTATTAAATATATATATATATATATATCTATATATATATATATATTATATATTATTAATATATAATATTAATATATATATATATAATATATATATATATATAATTATATATATATATTATATATATATATATATATATATATATATATATATTACTTATTATATATATATAGGGCTCAAAGGAATCCAGTATTGCAAATAGTAGCATCATAATAGAGAAAATATAATATAATTCAGCTATATAGAGCTTTGAGAGAATATCTTAATGGTGTAATATAATTATTTATTATAAGACCGATAGAATTATAATGTATGGCATTTACTTTTAAAAGATTATCTCATTTTACAATGTTGGCACGACTATAGACATTACCGGTATACCTGATTTCTTTAATAATAGGTCCATACGGAAATCAGAATACACCGGTAACGAGCATGAACGTATATCATGTATCTCGAGAAATAACCCTGATGCAATGTTTAGTGCTTACTTAATAGAGTTCGATATGATAGATGGACTGCTCGATATCTTCACCTGAGACCAGTGACTTTCTACATATAAACTTACACTAATCCATAAAAGAAAATAATCCAACGATTATGATAGATATTTTTCTGCAATTACAGATACTAGGAGGTCATTCACACAGTCCAAACGTGAAATCATTGCTCACTATATTATAAACATAATCTGATTTCTCAAATAGGTCCCATTGAATTATTTTTCGCCTCCTGTATCGCGAGTGATTAAGCAGCCTAGTCTGTATGGAAACACCAAAAGCTCACTAGAGGAGTGATCACGGGCTCAATTTTGTTGAAAGCTAAATATTACTACGTTTAATCTATAACGTACACAACGATTAGCGTTATCCTCAATTTCACTAGTATTAACATTGGTATGAAGCAATTTGATTTACACTGTATATTTGAGAACCTATGTTGAATTGGCCTCTATCTAAATAATCTTGCGATATCATAACCATTGGTAATTATATTTCTTTGGGGTTACGTATGAAGTCACTGGAGTTTATATAATTTTATTATATCATGTAGATAAGTCACTAGCTCTCATCGAGATCTGACATTATTAAAACTCTATAATACATTTAGTATTCAGCTTTAGTTTATTTACGCATATGTAACATACCGGTACGCTAGCTACGAAACGCGTCGTCACGATGGACCTTATTCAATAACGTATATAGATCATGAATTTAAACGTAAGTGGCGGCCAACATTTAAATGATATAAATATAATTAATCTTTAAAAAGTAAATTGCCATAATCAATGTTCTTTATATATATCTACTATACATAATATAATACTATTTTTCTAATCTAATAAGCTTCAAATAGTAATGCATTATTATTTATACATCGTTAAAAACAATAACCTAACATAAATTCAGCATATTCACCCTTTCGAGATAATATATAATATATTATATGTAATATATATTTTAAATTATAATAATTATATAAATTATAATACACTGAGGATTAAATATATATATATATATATAATATATTATAATATTATTATTATATAATATTATATTAATTATATTTATTTATTATATAATATTATATATATTATATATAATTATATACTATATATTTAATTATTAATATATATATTAATATTATATATTATTTATATTTTTATTTATAATATATTAATATATTTCTTTGTATAATTAAGCTCTTCTCTCAAGTATTATGAGTATATAAAAAATATTGTTTGATTCATATTATACATTCATATAATTCATTTACTAGAGCGTATAAAAATTTAATAACGATAGATGAAACTACTAAATATACATCGAACGCCAAACAAATTTAAACAAGAAATACATCGAGAGATCAACAAAATGAAGGAATATATGAACAAAGTCCATGACAGTGAGTTAAGATAAATATATTAATGATAGTATTCAATTAATAAACCAAGTTAAGTCAAATATTATGAATATATATAATATTAATATATATTAATAAATAAATAATACTATAAATAATATAATATATAATATAGTACAATAATATATATATAATTAAATAATCTTATATGTCTATTAAGAATTAAATTTCTATACAAATCGTGATAATATACATACAAAATAAATAAATTATCAGATAATAAACTGAGTTTCTATATTATGTAGTATATAGTATAAAAATGCATTTGTTAACATTAATATATTAAGTCACTTAATTCGGGAGTAAATCAAAAGTACTTAATTTCAACTATATATATAGTATATATAAATTTTTTTGAAAAAGTAATGAGAAAGTACATAACAAATATCATTATAGTTGAGTTATTATTGGGTTGTATGTCACAGTATATATTATATAGACTCACTACTATATATTAAGATTAATAATTATTTCAACTACTATATATAGTCGTTATTAGACTTTATCTTTACCATCCAATCCTACAGAGTATCTAATTTTAGAGGTTCCAGATCAAGTCCTATTTTATCTCTAAGAGTATCACAAGTAACTCGAGTTATCAGAGGTATCAGTATCAGGGCATGAGATATCGAATACTCATTGGATGTAAGTTAGGTTATCATATCGAGAGAAACTAAATTCCTTTAACTCGGCTCGTCAACAATTAATACATCTATATTTATTTATTATTTTTTATTGTTTATCACTGAACTGTCACAATAAAGTATTTATACTCTAATATAAAATTAATAGACCAGATAACTTATTTCTGGAGCAGACGAATCTCATTTAGTGGTTATTATTGTACCAAACTTTTTGTAATAATCTATAATAACCTGTCTAGATGTCTGATAATTGAGGAACACTATTTTACTTAGATGAAAAGTATTTTTTAATATTTTATATTTACGAGCTGAAGATAAGTTAATGTCTGTAAGGCTAAGTAGATAGAGGATTATATGAGATAGTGGAATAAGTAATAGAAATGAGTTTGTGAATCATAATACTATTGATGATACTTACTACGTACTACTTTCTAACTCTCCAACTGATCGTTTTGCTTCTCTAACGCCCACCTCATTTTTCATCATAATAGAGAGATAAGGGCTCCACATGGACTTATTCCAAATGCTAGTTGTCTACCACTTAGCAGCGTCTGGTAGCCGGTGAACAGAAGGATCACGGACTTTAAAAAAACGAGTGCTTCAAGAATCTATTAATAAGTTATTTCAATATTTGGTTCTTGCCTAAAGCTTTCTAGCAGGAGATGTTCTTGTGCTCTATGTGCCAACTTATGGTCTTCGAAAGGGGTAACATATCCTCTTGAACGAGTTAGAGGAGGAGGTAGGGAGCTATATATACGTTTGTTTGCTCTTTTTCAAATTTAATCGCTGGTTTCTTTAAGGAAGGAATTAAGGATAGAATAGTACTCTGCATGATTGTATTGGAGATTAGACATCAGAGTGATCTAGTATCTATATGGGGATATCATTAGATATGGCAGTTCCATTTATAGTTATGATATGTTATTTATTTGTAAATATATGAGTTTATTATATGAATTAATTAATATTAGGTAATCTAATTCACTATTATATGTATTACACTGAGTTAGTGGATTGATAATTACCTCTGCTATTGCTACTATTAATACTACAATTTATTACTACTAGTTTTTGCAAATATTTAGTAACATATCTAATTCCAAGTTAGTCAATATAGGAGTAATGAACTGATTAGTCTGGGCGAATTAGTCATGTCGGTCAGTGTGAATTAATAGCACAACATGAGATATTATAAAAATTGAAGACGGACTATTGATAGCGTATTGACAATATTGTTTAGCAATCAACAAATTTTCAAATCAAAA
Organism: Trachelipus rathkii; assembly: GCA_015478945.1. NCBI lineage: Eukaryota > Metazoa > Arthropoda > Malacostraca > Isopoda > Trachelipodidae > Trachelipus > Trachelipus rathkii. The sequence goes on along the minus strand of JABUQX010022369.1, from coordinate 52,779 downwards.
ACAGACATTTAGTCTCAACATCTAGCGCTTACGAATACTTTTACATTTTGGCATAATGTTCACTTGAGAATTTGCATAATATAGTTATTATGTGGGGTAGACGGTAAATTCGAAAGAGGAGAAATTTCATACCATATAACTCAAAACTATAAATATAATAAATTAAGATATACGTGAGATAATTTTTTGTTTTATTATAGTAATTTAGAATTTTGAAAGAAGCACATTTGGATGGGTGTTGGATTCTCTTTTTATCGAGCAATTAAGTAAAAATTTATTTACACCTGATACTTTCAGCTGCCTTGATAATTAAAGAGAGACATATAACAGATTCATATATACGTATTTGTATGACAATATGAAACAAGAGCTTTTAGAACCAATATGTGTAATCCAAAATAAGTTTAGATATGAAATTATTGATAACGTTAGTTAGATTAGACTACACATGAGGATAAATTAAAACAAAACTAATGATTATGATAGAATTCATGTTTTAGACCTCAGCCTTTGAAAAAGATCATTAATAGCAATTACAAACGATTTCTTTGTTGCCAAACTTTAGTTAGATCATAACTGATATTTTTTCATGGATAACAGCTATTACGCTTTCAACAATCTTTCAACTATTTGGGATATCATATGTTAATTTAAGGAAAACCCAGAGTAAAAAACAACAATATCATTAATTTATTATTAAATAATCTACTTAATTAAATGTTCTATCTTATTACTATATATTTATTATGAATTTACAATAATTATATTATTAGTATTTTCACATCTTTGCATGCTGTATTATTATATTAATTAATTCGTATTTATTATCTTATATTTAACTTTATATATGTGATATAATATATAATTTATACAATATATAAATAAAAAATAAATATATCTATACTAACATATAACTTATGAGAAGGAGAAATTATAGTAGGTTCATTATAACCATAGCGTGTCACTAGTAAGATTCCAGAGTTTGCCAGGAGAAATTAATCCATGCGCATATGCTAAATTAGATATTCACAACAAAGAATATTCATTAATCATCTCCATTCTGAGATGGATGATCTGCACACACAAAAAACAGGATAATTCTGGTATCGTTACACTCAAACTGTCGATGGCTATGTCGCACGCTAGAATGGAATCAACCTAGATTATTTTATGATGGTATGTTTAGGTCTCTGGGTCCTTTTGGGTATTATAAGTTCTTCTACCAATATATTCTACCATTTTTTTATTGTAGGTAACAATTTGAGGATTCCCTTCAAGTGGAGTATGTAGTAGTAGTTCATTATTTATTTGGGTTATTTATTTATTTAATTTTATTTTTGTTTATTTATATTTATATTTATATTGTATCTTAAATTATTTTTAATTATCATAGTCTTAAATGCTTATTATATTTCTATTTGTCACAGTTGGAAATATAATACCTCTCTTTCACAAAAATTAATTTCTTACAGAGCTGTTAGCTATAAAAAAAAAAAATAATGAAAAAGAAAATTATTGATGAAAATTCGAAGAAAAAAATGATCTCACCTCACTATGTGTATAATGTATATAATGTATATAAGGTGAGGACGCATATTGCATTGGGATGTACGGTAGAAGCTTGATGTCTGTACCATCTCTAGGTAAGAATTGAATGAGTGAATGTTTTTTGCAAGTAGATCCATATGGTACTAAATGATTAACGAATGTTTTTTTTCCTTTTTCATAGGTGGCAGACTTAAGTATACTAAAAGCTTACATTTAATTATATATGCTTTATGCCTTGACTTTCACGGTAATATATATTATTACTAGCTACATATGCACCAGTTGACGTTCTCGGGATTTGAGTGTTATTCTTTCCCGCATTATGTCGCGCGATCTACGAAGTGATGTGGCTCTGTTGTACAATCTAACAGCGTGAAGTTGATATTAGCTATATAAGGTATATATTAAGAGTAGCCCTTAGTTATATAATAAACTTCAATATTGAATACCATAGCTGTTTTTATTAGATAACTTCATTAGAGAGTAACTGCCTAATACACTCGTGAGAGTAGATGGGATAGATGACCTGAGTGAGAGGTATAACATTGTGTGTATGCGTGAGCTTAATCACTACCTTTCCCCTGTCTATATATTTCCTTGAATATTCTTATCATCACTGATTTAATCTGTAAGAACTTGAATTGGCAAATATTTATAATACAACATAGTTCTATTTGACCGAAGAGTTCATTATTTACTCGCCAGCCTAACCGCATTCTAATACTCATGTTATACAGCTTATTATAAAATAGTGTTGCTCCTCATTGACTTATCTCACTTACTGCAATTCGATGTCTTCTAGCAGGAAGTTACGTCTTAAGTCTATCCCGCTTTCCCCTAATGGTCCCATTCACCTTTCTACTATAGTTAATTTGGCCTTACTTGCTTTCGTCTCATTCTTTTTCACTTTATTTTGATACTTGATGTGGATGAGTTTGAATAGTATAGTCATATGAAGTTCTGCGTTAAAGCAAGAATTATTATAATTACACGCATACCAGCTAGCTAATCCGAATACCTATGATCGTGAAAGAAACCTAGCAGAGATAGTCATGTTAAACGGGTGGCGAATAACTTTATAAATATTAAAAGTTGTCCTTTATTGATTAATGGATGGTTTATATTGGATCTTACTCTCTAACAACAGCTTAATAACCAAGATAACAGGAGAGCAAGAATACACTACTCAAGCTTTCATCATTTTGCAGCTTAGTTGAAAATATTGATGAGCTTTGTGCCGCCTTCACTGGTACTAGTATACAATTATATTGGCATCATACTCTACAGCAATATCTGCTGTTGGCTATATGTAGTGTCGTGTTGTCAGGTAGTTATACTGGAATCCTACAGTTTTCTTACCATATGATTAGGATATGTACTGGCCCTAGTGGAGTTTACCCCGTTTAGGCCGATCCCTAAATAGGGTCCGTAAGTGAGTATTTATATGATTTGTTCATCTGCGCTATGAGTAAAGGATTTATATATCAGGACCACTACTGTTATTTAATATGCCATGATGGATAACAATGAATCAAACAAAAGGAAATGAAATGACAAAGAATAATTATTTGAAAGTTAAATATGCGTGTTAGCTATTTAAGTAGAGATCAATTGTTACTTCTCGTAAGAAAGATGCCCTTATCGCTCCCGCCCCCAGGTCGAGAAGATGTACAGAGAGAGGAACTTCGTATTACTGCAATCATGGAAATTGAGTCAATAAATCTGTTGATTGAGCAGAAGAGTCTACGTTATACCAGGAGAAAATTGGATAATATGAGTAAGTTACGCCGTGGTGCAGAAGTTATAACAGGGGCCTGCTAGACTCGTGAGGTAGGGCGGATTAGGCCTCTGTCGCATGCGTCGTGCACAAGGATCCTGCTATCAGTAGCCGCTCAGCGCTGTAGGTATGGAAGATGCAGTCTATCGATGGCGGCAATCGACGTCATAATCCTATGTATAGGGTTATGAGGTATCAGACGTTTGAAGTTTTGTTGCAAAGAAAACTACGTGCCTACGTATGCCCAATAGTTGAGATATTTATGCTACACTTAGGATCTCCCTGTCTGATCTATGGGTTATAACAGTTTTTTGGTAAGAGCCAGATGACATCTGGAGATCTCGATTATAGAACCGAGAGTTGTATTTTAAACAGCAATGTCAGAAAAGACAGGGAGATTTTGTCAAGACGCTCTTAAATACATATTATTCCTTCAGCGGACTTTGAGATTAACGCTAGGGACTACCGGTGTGTAAATATAGAATTCCTCCAAGTTCTCTAACACCAACCAAAAAAAATTTTCTCATTGCAAATTGTACGAGGTATTCCTGCTTATTAATTATTTAAATTATTTATATGTCACCAATCTTGCAATCTTACTCTATATCATTTGTTATAATTTATGTACTAACAATATGACAGTGTGAAGAATTAGTAGACAGGAAACGCCCTAGCACACCCAATAACGTAAAACAAAGTATAACGACTACACAGAGAATTGTCATATATATTAATTAATATTATTATTATAACGAGGGGTAATAATAATAATCGTTCTATAAATTTTCGCGGCTGGTTACGCAGATATATAGTAGTGACTCATCAATGAAAGTATTCATGTAAGACAATTATTGGAAGAGAAGCGTTAGGCTCAATATTTACAGTATAACAACCGCTGAGTTATATAATGCGCATGTCTAGAGATGAGACAATTAGCGTATATTACGTTTATATGCTCTGTTGGAGTACGTACCTTTAGTTTAACGAGGCTAGCTATTATATCCAGAGTCTCCGTATGAGTCACTACTGATAGTACGGCTTTGTATATTAATATATATATATATATATATAAATATTATATATATATTTATATATTATATATATATAATTATATATATATATATATATATATATAATATATATATTATATATACTCATAATTTATATAATATATCTATACTTATATAAATAATATGGTATTAACATATATATCTATATATATATATGGTTAGTATATAATATATATATATATATATTATTAATATAGGCTAATGTGAAGAATCGCTTCCTCTTGCTATATCGTAACATAAATTTCAATACTATGGCAAGCTATGTGAATATATATATATATAGTATACTATATTATATTATATATATAATATATATATATATATATATATAATTAGATATATATTATATATATATATTAATATATATATAAATATTATATTTATATATTGATATATATATATATATATATATATATCTATATAATATTTATTAATTATTATATATAATATATCTATATATTAATTTTATTATATATAATATATATATATTATATCAAACAGTGGTGCCAAATTTAGTTATCTTCTTCAGCTGTTTTTAAGTATGATAACTTCTACAATTTTTTTTCATATCATAAATAGCTTTATATTACTATAATATATAATAATATAATATTATAATATATATATTATATATATATATATATATAATATATAAATAATATATATAATATATATATGATATATTATATATATATATATATCATTTATATATATATATCTATATATATATATATATATTATATAATTATATTATATAGTATATTTATATATGTATATTTATATGAGGCGGTGTAGTCTGCAGTAACTTCTTTTTACTTTTCAGATGCTTTATGTTACGGCATACAGGAACTCTGCTGATGTGGATATTATATATGATATTATAT
>JABUQX010022369.1:30000-45000 GCA_015478945.1 Trachelipus rathkii | reverse complement strand
CCAGGGGCAACCAATCAAGTGTGGACGTATAGAGTAATACTGCGATATATAATGAGCGAATTTACCGTAATGAGTTCAGTAGGATTAAGAAAGTGACCCTATTATTGATTTATTATGGATAATTACCAGCAGGAGTAGTAACGAGTTGATCACAAGTGGTGCCGAATCAAGGTTATATGATGATACTACTACAGTAGGGAATCAGAGTAAGGAATTGCGAGTTATATTAGAATACTGAGGTTGAAAACACTCTAAGGTACATATAGCCGCCAAGGATAGAGATGGGTATCAGAGGACACATGATATATTCATCAGGAAAGCTAGGTAGGCTGAGATGCCTTTCATTGACGTAGAAGAGGCAACACTTGGGAAAGAGGTGTAGATTTCTACGAGTAGGGTACGTGACTATCCGTTGGTGATCTACGCACTAGTCATTGAGAGTATGACACTTGATTTAGCTATATACTGATCGGAATACAGTTTGAGCAGAAGATATAAGATGGTAATCATTATATCGGTGAGATAAGCCTAGGGGATAAATACTGCTCCTATACACGGGGACCTTATACGATACCTAGCATGCATTGGTATGTGATGTGGACGGTCTAACATGCAGTGGATAATGATAGTCACCGAGTATTAATTTGTCAAACCACAACGGAGATCTAGGGAGTAAAGTACAGGGAGCTCTCACCGGACAATGAGGTGCGTACTGATGAGTAGAATAAGTGAATATCGGCTCACTGTAATGGAAGATAGCAAGTACCAGTAATTAGGGAATAAAGGACTTGCTACGGTATATAATACTATTGGGTTTCAAATTCAGCCTATACATAATTGAGAGAAAGAAAGTTGGAAAGCTCAGGAGGGTTTTTTCTGTACTCCTCAGGGTTTGCCAATGAATCATATTCATAATCAACTAGTGAGAGTATTTCCATAGATGTACGCTTGTGTATGCCGACATAAAACATGAATGCATATATAGAGAATTGGGATAGTTTATAGGAGGTAGATATTATAAATACCATAAAATATAGATACGTCATGAGTAGACTCATAGGATCTCTTTTACACTATAACTACCCAGCATTCCCCAAGTGAGGTATAGGGTTTTGCAAGTCTACTTCTAGTGCTAGAAAAGTACCCGGTGGTTGATAGTGTATTGTGTATATACCCAGCATGACCATGAGGAGGTAATGCATGAGACTATCTTGAATAGATTTTCACAGCAATGCTTACTCAAATTCGAGGTGGAGGCCCTGGGTATAAATATACTGTGGACGCGTTAGATTAAGATTAACAGGAGTGAACAGATTGGTATTAATGAGGATTTCGCTCAGCGAGATATGGAATGTGAATATATATGTGAGAGGTGAGTTAGAGTGGAGTTAGGAGATATGAGGAACTGCGAAATATTCATTTATCACCATGTGGAATTAAGTGGTGATAGCTCAGTAAGTTTGCAGAGGATCCTAACGGTGATGTCCTATATAAATAAATATCCAGCCATCTTAGTCAATATACTAGGGAAGTGCCTGGTTGTATCGCATATTCAATCTGAATACTTGGATTTGGAGTTCTTATATTAAGAATAACTTAACACTATTTAATACAGTCCATGCAAAGGGGATCGGTTTCAAGCATTATGAAGGATCATAATAATACTCAGTAGATATAATTTTTTTTTGTTAACAGGATAGGAGCAGCAAGGACCCATTGAGTAAAACAAGTTTCCAAGGCCGCTTGTGTGGTTTGGGACTCAAGTTGAGGATTGGGATTTATATACGCCGTATGGGGGACAGAATGGTATTTAGAGAAAAGTTTAATACAAGGGAATCCTTGCTAGGTACAAGGTGTGGTTAATATAACGTGAGAAGGTAAGAGAGTTCATTCGTATATTGGTGAGATATATCGATATTCACTAATAAAGGAACTTTAATGAAGTGTACCGTATATTTACCAAATTCTATTAGGCAATCGTCGAATTTCGGATGACACTTTTTAAAGTGAGTAGTTACTTGTACTGAGAGAGATGGGAACGTTCTAACGAAAAACGTTTTTAATTAATGTTACTAAATCTGATTTTATGTTTCTATGCATAAGTATTAGGTATGCAATGACTGAGGGCTCATTGCATACACGTTTAGGTGAGATATGAGTACGAGGGGAAGATATAGCTGGGGGTTTGAGTAAATCTTGTGTGGTGAGCAGAAGGAATAGAGGTGTATTGACATATATAGAGCTAGCGACATGAAGGAATTGATCCATATTCTGGATGATCACAGTAGATCCAAATTCACCAGAAATGTTTTGAACACAGTAGACTCACATCAATTTATAGCGTTGGGATTTGTTACATCATGTATGTGGAACTGCACTTGATCATTTGACTTCTCTATCTCATGATATAACCAACTGTATATGTATATTATAGTAATCACCTATTGGCTAAGCTGACCACGAGGTTACCCAGAGAACAACTAATAATATTACCCGTGGCTGAAGTAATGAGCACTAACACTAAGGAGCTGTGGCTTGTTGGACATTAGACGCGACACCTCATATAATATATATAGAGAGAGCAGAGGGGAGAGAGGAGGGAGAGAGGAGAGAGAGATTAGTTTACTTTTTTTCTTGTTAGCTTAGGTTAGATTATTTTTTTTATTGTTAGGTTAGCTTATGTAAATTATGTAAGTTAGTTAGAATTATTTTGAATTGGTTACTTTAGCTTATGTTAGGTTATGTTAGATTTATTTTGACTTTTTCAGATATGAATGTCTTAAGCTAACCTTTAATAAAGTTCCCATTCACTAGTTTAGATCAGGGTTAGGTTAGGTTAGGTTAGGTTAGGTTCAGGTTAGGTAGGTTAGGTTAGGTAATTAGGTTAGATTAGGTAAAATATTATATTTTTATATGATTTTTTCCACGGGTTGTACGAATCTCTATTTCTCATGCTGGATGAAGTATTGCTTGCATTAAAGAAAAAATTAAACCTGGGTATAATAGTAAAAGATGTTGGAGTTCATATAAAAATTTTGGTACTTGAGTGGCAACAATTTTTAATTTTACGTGAATCAATCCCAAAATTTCGAAGATAATTTAATTTATCTCCAGGTGAGTGAGTTCGCCGTGGTACCCCCGTGAAAAAGAAAGATGCACAATAAGAATGTATATTGAATTATTTGCGGCTAAACGCCGTCACCAAGCCAGATAGGTTCCCCATTCCGAACTTGAGTGATGCAGTAGTCTTCATTGGATGCGCTACTTTACGTTTCTGGACTTGAAGGGTTACCATCAGATGCCGATTGACGAGAATAGTCGGGAGTGTACCGCATAATCATTATCAATTTAAAGCGATTGAGTTTTGGTTTTAGGAACGCCCCTGCAGCATTCCAGCGTGAGGTCCAGGCATTGTTGAGCGGACTTCCCAAGGGTAGGATCGTCATTTATACTAATGACATCCTGAAAGAGATTTCAGGTCACATTTTATCTTGGTGGATAAGGTGCTGAGAAATTGAGAGAAGCTGGTTTCAAGTTGAAACCTAGCAAGTGCCATTGGTTCAGGAGCGAGGTTTCGTATCTTGGACATTTGGTGGGGATTAACAGATTAAAGGACTAACAGTATACGCAGAGTCACAGAGGGTGTAGGCATACCCCGAGGCCCGAAAAGGTGGGGCAGATTTGCGAATTTTGGGGTTTTCTTAATCTACAACAAAAGTTTATACCACAGTGTTCTGAGATCGCGGCCCGTTATCCGCTATGACTGGCATTAAGGGAAGTCCGTGGGTTGAATGGACCGAGGAAATGGAAACATCCATTAAGAAGTTGAAGGTTGTCCTTCCCTTATTACACCCCGGGTGCTGAGAAACTCGAACTATCGAGAGATGCTTCAGGCACGGGTGCAGGTGCTTGTCTCACTCAGAGGTAGCAAGGGGAGGTGCGGTTTATAGAGTTTTCATCCAACCTTCTCGACGGCGCAGCGGGGTTATTCTACCGTTGAGCGTGAATTGGCTAGATTATGATAGGGAGTCAAGAATATGATGGCATTTTTGTATGGCCGTCAATATGTCATTTTTACTAACCACCGTCCATTGTTGTACCTCCATTTTATGAAAATGAGCGACAGCCGGTTGGCAATGAAGCTTTATGATCCGGCAGAATTTGATTTGGAGGTTAGGTATCAACCTGGGAGAGGGAACATACTGGCAGATGCACTGTCTCGGGTCCCCGCGAGATTGCCGGCCGAGAAAGAACCAACGGAGGGCGAACTCCCCAAGGGATTGGAACTGATGGAGAAAGTGGATGGTGGAGGTGATTTCCAGTTTAAAAGCTTGTTGATTTTGCTCAAGGAAAAGGATATAAACCACAGGGAATGGGAGCTTCCCGCTGGTGCTTTGTTATTGTGCAAAAAGTTAGTTTGGCAGCTGATGGATAAAACGCATTACCAGATTGCCTTTGAAGGAAAGAAGACGGTTCACGACAATATTGCAAAAGGTGACTTTCCCTTTCATGGATGTATTGCTCGCCGCGAGTAACATGTATAAGATTCGCATTTGGATTCACTACAGTGGTAATGCACCCATTGTGTATGTGATGGACGAGGGTTTGTCGAGGGTGCATCTCCAGTGTATGGGGGAGTGCATTTTAACCCCCTTCGGGAGAGCCCCAGTTTTGCTGGAGTCCCTTGGTGAAGAGGAACACCGAATGCCGGAGGGCCCAGTTGTTGAGGGAGTTTCCTAATGAAGAACCAGAGGAGCAAAGGGTGATGGAGGCCCTAATTAGAGAGGGAGTCATCTAATAAAGGATGGCATTTGCAGTTAAATTACTTTATGCAGGGTACAGAAGAGAAAGAGCCTGGCACTCCAACCTGCGGACATGAAGGTACTGGTGTTTCTTGGACTTGGCAGACCATATGGGGTACAAGGTTTGGTGCGCTCTTGGACACTGGCGCAATGCTTAGCCAGGCCTCCCAAAATGGTTTTGCCTCCGCCAGTGTTGAAGGTGCTTTGGTGAAGGAACGCGGGGTTAATGTGAAGATCTGAGGTATGGGTTCAGCCACTGTGGAGGCAAACTTGGGTGCAGTATTGAGGGGGAGTAAGGGAAATGGCCAAATGTAGTTCCCGTTTGTTGTCATTTCGGGCGAAGTGATCCCAATATGTTGTATTTTGGGCATTAATTTCCTGGCCCAAGTGAATGTAGAGCTTGATTTTAAAAATGCACATATTGTACAATTCCAAAGACCATTTTGGCTTGCCAGGGGATGGTGGAAATTGCAGGTTACGTCGAAAGTGATGTAAGAGTATGCAGGACAAAGGATGGGGAGCCAACTTGTTGATGTTGTCCACTTATTTAAAGCTCAGGAGGCGGGCTTTGTGGTTCATAGTGTGAAAAGGAGAGGGCAGGATGACCATAACTAGTTGTCTGCTGGAGGAAGGTTGAAAGTTCTGGCATTACAGGCAGCACTTGAAGGTTGAGGGCTGTATTTTGCTTTATCAGCAGGGAGATGGGAAGATGGGGAGTTGTATTTGGCAGTGGTTCCCTTTAGGATTATTGTCCACTTTGCAGATTTGTTCCACCGGGAGATGGCTCATGTCGATACTCCTAAGGTTCATGCCATGATGAGACAGTACATCTGGCATCCCGCCATCCTGCATATCGTGAAGGATGTATGTACATCATGCCCGCAGTGCCAGAAGTTCAAGATCGACTCTTAACCCCCGACTCTTAAGATTGTGCCTTCGCGTCCTCTTGAGTTGGTGGCCATGGACTTGGTGGTACTCCCAACCACAGCTCGGGGAAACGTTGGTTGCCTGATGGTCATGGACCAATATAGCAAGTGGGTGTTGACGCGTCCCATTCGAGATAAGAGGGCCCAGACCATTGTTGCCATCTTGGAATGTGACATCCTTCCATCTTTGTTGCGGTTGCTGGAAAGGACTCTTACAGACAATGGGACGGAGTTCAGAGCGCTGGAGTTTGATTACTTGCTCGAGCACTATAACATCTCACATGTTTACCAGTCTGCTCAGACCAGCAAGCAATGGCGCTATTGAAAGAGTCAATAGGACAATGAGGGAAGTTTTGCAAACCTTGGTTGAAGAACGAGGGGAAGAATGGGGACAGCGTTTTGACTAAGGAACGGTCACTTACAACTCGACCATCCATTGCCAGGGAATGCATAGGGAAGACCCCATCAGCGCGAGTGTTGAAGGAAAACCATAGTCAAGGTGTGGTTGCCCCAATTCCACTGCAAGAAAGAGAAAAGTGGATTGAAGGGCATCCAAATTTTTGCCCTTCTGAGTGGGTCAATTTGTCCTATGTAAAAGAGTATCAAATGATAGGACTGCTGTCCGGAAATTAAAGGAAAAATACGCTGGTCCCTTTTATGTCCGGAGGGTAAATGAGAATGGGGTTACTTTTCAAATTGCAGAATCGAAGGGGAAGGGTGTTGCGATTCAAAGGGTACATCATCGTCATTTAAAACCTTGAATTGACCCCCCTAAGTACCTAAGGGATTATTCCCTCAAGGAGAAGGTGGATAAGGCTCATGATTCGAACGATGAGAACGAGTTGATGCTGTCCGCGGGATCAGGGATAGCATCTGACAGTAAATTAAGTTTTTCTGTTTTTTCCGGTCTGCAGCGATTGGTGCCCCAGGGCAGTTATTGTGTTCCGAGTAGAGAAGATAATCAGGGTAGTGACTTTGCTCCAAGTGAAGAGAGAGATCAGGGTAATAGTAGTGTCCTTAGTGATGTGGAGGACCCTCGCGAGCTCCGAAACTGAGCGGTTGTGGCACCCCTGAGGGAGTTGCTGGCTTGGATGGCCATGCTATTAGAGGCGCTGGGGAAAAGGAAGTGAAAATGCATTCCAAGATTTAGGAAGGGTGGCAGAGGCACTGGGAGAAAGAGTTCGAGATTTGATTGGTTTTTGGGTTCGGCAAGCGGTGTCATGTGGGGAGACTTGTTCCAGGTGTTGATTGACGGAGGTGATCGCACCTCGGATTTGATTTTGGGCAGTGTGTGCCTAATTTGCTGTGACCAATTGATAAGCCATGTTGCAAGGATGGATACGGCAACTCAAGTGGAGATCCTAGATGACGAGTTGTTCGGTTGTGACCTCGACCTATCAAGAATTCTGCCAGAGCTGCAGTTTAGTTGGGAGATTTGGGAGTGGAGCGGGAAGTGAATCTGGACGGAGCAGGTTTGAGTGAGGCATCTCCTGGAACACCAAGCGTGAGAGTCTATATGATGTGGATAGTTGGATCAGACAGGTCAGGAGTGTGTTGAAGAGGCAGATGTTAAAGTACCAGTTACCTCAGCAGTTTGTGAACCAATGGTGGATCTTGAGGAGTACTTTACATCTTTTGAAGTGGAGCTGGAACACGAGTTGGTGAGGAGAGAAGAAGAGAGGAGTGCGAGGTGTTCTTGGGGGGCTGGACCCAGGATTTGGGACTATGAGTGAGGGTTCCGAGCGCGATGATATGAGTGAGTCGGAGCCGGAAGAAAATGTTGGGGGAAATGTTGTTGGAAGGATGGTTACTCGTTCGAAGGGACGGGTCATGGAGTTGCACAATGTTCAGTTGAATATTCTAGGGAAGTGGTTTTCAAACTGTGTGCCGTGGCACCCTGGGGTACAGCGAGTTATATTTGCAGGTGCCGCACTCTAACGAAATGTCTTCTCAGTTCAAGGAAATTATTGCTCAGAAAAAATTAAAATGGATTCAAATTGACTGAGGTATTCTAAATATAACTCAGTTTTAATTTTAAAGAACAAATTTATATATATATATATATATATATATATATATAATATATATATATAGATATAATTATAATATATATATTATATATATTTAATATATACTATATACTATATATATATATATTATCAACAAATATATATATATATATATATATATATATGATTATTATTATTTTTTATTATTTATTATTTTTACTACACTTTTTTCCGCTTGAGCGGGGTAGTGGTACGTACAGCCTCTCTCACTTCACACTTTCCCTCACTCTCGCCCTCACCCACCTCCTCCAACCCACTCTATCTCTCGCCAACACCCTTCCCTCTTCTCCCTCATCCCTCCCTCCTCCACCATCTTTTTTCCATCCATCCACCTCCTTCTTGGTCCCCCCCTTCCTCTCCTTCCTATCCCCTCCGCGTCCCAAACTCTCCTAACCACCCTCTGTTCCTCTCTGTTCCTCCATTCTCACTAGATGACCATACCATCTTAACATTCCCTTCTCCGCCTCTTTCCACCAACCCATTCCTCCACCCACATCTCTTCCCTCCCACCCTATTCCTAATCCTCTCCCATTCTGCTAACCCCACAACTCGCTCTCAACCCCTTCATTCAAATACCTTCCAACTTCTTCTGACCTGCGCATTCAACCCCACGTCTTCACACCCATACAACACGCTGCGTACACAAATTTTTTTCAAACCATATATTCTTAACTTTCTGCTGATAAATCCCCCCTTTCATATTTCTCTCAGAACCACTCAAAGCTCTCATTCCTTCTCCTACTCTATGTTCTATCTCCTCTCTCCCTCCCCCCTTACCCAAATCCATCCCTAAATATCTAAAATCTTTAATTCTTCAATACTACCACCCCCTACTCTAACCCCTAACCCCTCCCCCTCCTCTCTTTCCTTCCTCCTCAAACACTACACTTTACTCTTACCTGGATTTCTTTTAAAGCCCTTTTTGTCCACACATTCTCTCAAACTCCTCACCAAATACCTCAACCCTTCCGGCGTTCTTCGCCACTAGGCAGTATCGTCCGCAAACAGTATCATGTTCACTTCCTCCTTCTTATCATTCCATTCATCAATCCACCCCCTCCCCTCCCTCACATTCCTCTGCAAACACTCTCAATAAACAAATTGAATAGCCACGGCGACATTACACACCCTGCCTCAATCCTCTCACACCCCAAACATCTTACTCTCCCCTCCTACACCCTCACACAATTCTACTATTCTATAAAAGGCCCTAATACCTTTACCTAATTCACCCCCCACTCCATTTTCCTCCAACCACCTCACAATTCACCCCTTTCACTTTTCATTATGCTGTTCTCTAAATCTTAAAAAACAACCATTACACTTCCCTTTCCTCTCTATACTTTTTTCCACAAGCATCTTTAGTGTAAACCACTTGGTCCCAACACACCCTCTTACCCTCCCTAATCCTCCTTGTTCTTTCCCCCATTCTCCCCTCCGGTTAAAACCTCTCACTCTCCTCAATCAGTATTCTCCCTTACACTTTCCCTACCACACTTTAAAGACATATACCTCTATAATTTCCCCCACATTCCATCTATCCCCTATACAGGGACCAACAAACCATACCTCCAATTCCTGTGGGTACCTCACCACTCCTCACATATATTATATAACTATACAGCATTCCTCCACCCCTATACCTCCTTTCTGCAACATTTCCATTCTCACACCATCAGACCTGCGGGACTTCCTTTTTTTCCTTTTTCAAGGCCCTAATAATTTCCCCCATTTTATCCTCCCCCTCCCTCCCCAACCTCAACTCTTGCACCTCTTCTCCGCCTCCCCCACCCACTTCATTCAATAATCCACTAAAATTCACTCCCCCCACCTCTTCCTCACCTTTTCCTCTCCTCCTATCCACTCCCCCATCTCCTCTATCCTCTCCCCAAACCCCTCCTTCTTCTTCCTTTTTTTATTTACTTCTTTCCAGAAAATTTTGCTCCCTGTTTCAAAATTTTCGGTCACTTTTCTACACCAATTCATCTTTTGCTCTTCTCTTCGTCCTCTTCCACCGCCTCTGTGCCTCCACTTAACCCCTTCATATTCCTCCCAACTTCCTCTCTCCTATTCCCAACCAGTTCACATAAGCCTCTTTTTCCTTTTCACCAACCTCCTTCACCTTGTGCCTCCACATCCACATTCACTTCCTTTCCTTCTGCTTGCACCCACCCTTTTACTCCACATACCCTTCTAGCCTTATCTCACATCCTGCCTCTTTAAATCTCATCCACTCCCTCTCCACCTTCCCAATTCCCGTCCCTCTCACGTCTCTCCACCTATCCTCCATACCTCTCCTGAACTCCCTCTTACACACTGTCCCTCCAATTTTTCTACCTTTATCACTTCTACTCTCCTTCTTTTCTCCCCTTTCCCTAACCATCATCTCTTCTCCCACCCTTATCCTAGCAAACCACAAATAGTGATTCGATATCCCCCTCCCCGCCCCTCTAAATACATTTACATCTAGTAACCTGCCTCTATCCTTCCCATTTACACACACATAATCCAGTACCGCCCTCCCCCCCGTTATCTCACTCTTCCATGTATACTTATGATTTTCACTTTTTTGAACCAAGTATTCCCCACTATCATTCTTCTTTCGACACACAACTCTAACAGACTTTCTCCATTAACATTCCTCTCCCCAACCCCAAAGGTCCTATTATTCTTCCCACCTCCTCCCTTCCCACTCTGCATTCCAAATCTCCCAATAGACAAAATTTTTGTCATTTACCCCGAAACTTTTTCCCAACACTCCATCAACTCACTCCAAAACCTTTCTCTCTTACCTCCTCCCTCGCTCCATTCACTGGCGCATATGCGCAATATTAAAACCACATTCCCCCCCGAATTTCACTCTTACCCACATTATCCTCGAACCCACCTGGCTGCACACTTACCTTATCCCACACCTCTTTCCTTATAACTATTCCCACCCCTTCCTCGCCCTCACTCTCTCCGTTCCCCCCTGATATCATACCCTTGTATCTTTTCCAAATCCATCTCCCTCTTTCCCTTCAGCTTAGTTTCAGTTATCCCAGCACATCCAACCTTTTTTCTTCAAACATTAACCCCACTTCCTCCCTCTTCAAATCCTCGTTTACCCCTCTCACATTCATACATCCCACCCTAATTAAATCTCTCCTACCCATCTTTCACTTCTTCTATATATACAGGCTCGCTTTGTGGGGGACTCCCCACCCTAGGCACTTCCAAACACCAAGGCCACCACCCCGCTCACCAAAAATACCCACCGATAATATCAATAAACAATAACAAAAAATTAAAACGATAACATAAAATATAAAAGGTTAAAACACTCTATTTATTTATCTATTAAAATCCCTATTCAATTATTTAAAATTCTTTAAAATCCCAACAATAAAATTATACGATTTCACAAATAATTTGCTTTCCTTTATTTCAATAGTATGTAGAGATATTTTAAAACGTTAATTAATTGTTATATATTAATCTAAGGTATATTGATTATGATCACCAAAAGCCTCACTCAGTTGCTATGAAAGGAAATTAACTTAAATTTCAAAGTCGGGAGAACCGAAAAGTCCAAAATATATTTATGATAACTCTCGCAAATTCTATGTTGATGCTGCAAATTGGCTCACAACATTTAAGAAAAGAACTAAGGTCTTGAGACCACAGAAACGATCAAAAATATTCTCAATTCTCAATTCGAGTTGGATCTTATTATTTATCTTGTCCTAATGGGGCTTCCCCACAATGTTAGATCGCATAAATCTTCCAAATGAGAATGACTTTTAAACTGTAACTATATTCTCACTTTCGTATGATCGATAACGAACTTTCAACTTCTAAATGTTGAAAGGCTTCAGTAACGTACTCAGTTTAACTTCTTGTTTCTAATTTAACTTTAACTGTTATCTTCCGTGCTTCTCAGGTAAACCATATTAACTTTTTAAAGTCTTGTTGAAATTCCAGTTTCGTACCACTCCAAATTTATTTGAAATACGTAACCTAAGTTAATTCTCGTTAACTCGGTTTTTAAACTTCTGTTGATTTCATAATTTAACTTTAACGTTATCTTTCGTAATATCTTATAATATAATATATATATATATTATTATAATATATATATATTATATATATATATATATTAATATATATAATAATATAATTATATATATTATATATATATTTCTTAAAGAAAATTTAATTAGTCATTCTTCTGTTTTTTTCTTCTTCTTTTATTTAAAATACGAGTATCGACAACAGGCTCAACACTTGTCTGACTAAGTAAGAATAAAACCTATGAAGTATCAACTCGTTCGAAACCCGAATTTTCCTTCTAATAGCACTGGTCGACAACAAATTTTCATCAGAGATATTGTTGTGTTTTCTCTATAGCATTTTTGACGCTGTTTTCAAATCTGCAATCAGATTTGTTGTAGCATGTAGGGTTTATATGATAAAGAAATTTCCACAATTTTACAGATTTTACTCTTTCATATAAAGAAACGTTAGTTTTCAAACATTTTATTTAATTTATCTTGTATACAGTTTTGATTATTTAGCAACATATTGTTACTTACTTTTATCATCGTACGTCTAGCAACATCATCACGTGCATTTTCAGACTTATGGAGCCATGGGAATGGTCTTTATTCTTTAGTTAATCTTTGTCCTCTGTAGCAGAAAGTTGCGCTGTGCTTTTATTATTTTGAATTTTCTCAGATCAAACAGCATTCCTCGACAATGTAAAAATAACCTAACAAATTTTGCTTTGTCTGTGACTATTTCACAACAACAACACAACAACGAACAATTTCAACAGACCTTAAGAAAATATACAATATGTATTTTGGTTGTTCTTTAGGTGACCAAGATAAAGCATGGGCGCCTCATCAGATTTGTTCATCTTGTTAAAAACGGATTACGCGATTGGCTAAATAAAAAGAAAGCTTCAATGCAGTCTTGCTATACCCATGATATTAAAAGGGAATCAAGAGCTCATCATGAGGACTTATTTTTGTAGTGTGAATCTACAAGGGTTTTCTGCAAAAAACAAACACCATTTATATATCCAAAAACCTTGATTCGGCACGTAGGACCAGTCCAACATAATGAATTCATGCCATTCCCATCCCCCTGAATGTTTGGCTAGGCTTCTATATGCAGATGACAATGAGATGGTGAAAAAGGAAGCAACGTGGTGGCATTCCCGGGATCAGTAGGTAGATCAGATTAATTCGATAGAAGAAAGCCATTTGAAGACAAATTTATTCCTTCAAGAAACAGTTGAATTGATCTTGTGGAGACTTTCTCTATTGAAAGAGAAGCAGAACTTCTCGCCTCAAGACTAAAGGAGAAAAATTTACTTGAGGAAAATACTCTCATCAGTTACTACCGAAAGAATTTTAACTTAGCAGCATACTTTACAGGAGATAGTCCTCTTTGTTATTGCCACGATATAGATGGATTATTCCTTGATTTGTCTCGGACGCATATAGCATCTGAGGGGCACCTCTTTATAGATTCATCTCAAAGAAGGCCCTGAAACGCATTTCTTTTGCATATGGTAATGTAAAGCCAATTCTTGTCTCTCACACCATCAAGCCATCAGCTTCGGATCTATCTATCAAGCGTATACTATAGCAAAATATTGGCATAAAAAGACCCCACCTAAGATACTAGCTTAAAGCAATCGAAATATCAAACAGTACAATCAATTGGAATCTCTGCGGGAGATCTGAACGTATATAGGCATTATTAATGCGAATGCAAGCTGGATTTACAAAATATTGTTGCTTTCTTTGTCTCTGGGACAGTCCTAGCTACTAAGGAACACTATGTTACACATGAATCGGCATTCTAAGGACTGCATTATGTCCAGGAAAAAAGCGGATGTCCAGTCTTGTTGCCTTGACTGATCCCCAAAAAATCTTTCAACCACCACTTCCACAATTAAAATTGACTTAATGAATTAATTTTGTTTAAAGCAATGAGAGAAAGTGAAATCGAGTCTACAAATGACCAAAGTATAAAAACAGATGTATGGACCTCCGCTAAATTGAAGGAGGAATTTTGTTTTCCTGATATCCCTATTTCTGAGCCAGAGAAACAAAGTCTTATAGACGTATTAATGAAACATAAAGTGGCACTTATTTTTGGTGACCATGATGTTGGAGTGGCAAGTAGTATTGAGAACCTTCTTGATGTTTATAAAGAAATGGATTGTTGCATGTCTTTGAAAATCCATTTCCTTCATTCCCATCTAAACCTTTTCCTAATAATCTTGGTGCAGTAAGTGACGATCAAGGGGAGCACTTCCATCATGACATTAAGATTATAGAAACTCGATTTCAAGGATTTTGGAATGAAAGCATGATGGCTGACCATTGTTGGATGCTATATCATGAAAATCCAGACCAAACTTATAAAAGAAAATCCCAAAATCAACGTTTTTAAGGCTTTTTGTTTAGTAAATTTTAATTATGCAATAAGTTTATTTATATTCTTTATATAAAATCTATTAATTTTTGTAATATGAGTGTATAATGTATAATTAAGTTCATGGAAATAAATTCTTTGTGTGAATTTATCTGTATTTCAAAAACTTTACATGATAGAGAAAACCTAAAGCCAGATTTGGAATCAGCGTCAAAAAGGCATTCAGAAAAGTGTAATTTGGTCTGCGATGAAAAAAAAAAATTAATTTTTGTTGACCATTGTAATTATAATCTCTTGGTATAATCTGGAAACAATCAGTCTGTGAATGATATTTTCTTTAATATGGTGTGTGTCACATGAATTACAGTTATATTTATTTAGTTGGATAATAAATACTAGTAACTAGCGAACAAAAAGGGTTGTGAAGTGGTTTTTAAGACTTTTAACATTTAAAATTTTAAATATTGGTGTGAACTTTATAAAAAATGGATAATAAGCATCATAGTGGAAATGAAGAGATAGTGGGAGGGACAAGTGGTGAATTGAGAAAATGGAAATACAGTAAATGTGATGAAACTTATTTGAATTTTGGCTTTATAGCCATTGATGTTAGGGGCAAACAGAGACTGCAGTGCATATTGTGCCTCAAAGTTTTGGATGAATCCAAGTAAGCTCAAAAGGCACATAGAAACCAATCATCGTAATATGATTGGTAAACCTCAAGGTCTTTTTGATAGGAAGGTGAAAGAATTAAAACAAAAAAAGGTACTT
>JABUQX010022369.1:22500-25000 GCA_015478945.1 Trachelipus rathkii | reverse complement strand
GAATTATGAATGCTTGCTTCCAGATGGGGGTATGTAGTTGAGCTGCCATGATTTATTAAAGATTTCTGTGATTAGGAGAATTGTTTTTTCTCCAGGTGTTTTAAGTGTAGTTGGATATTGAGTCTGGACCTGTCGCTGTTGAATTTTTGAGGGTCTTTAATGGCATCTATTGTCATGTTGGTGTGAATGGGGGTAGGATACTGTGGTCTAATTGGAGTTTTCTGAGTTGTTTTTTTATTTTCCGTTATCAGGGTGGGTTGAGTTCGAGAAGATGTTGGCATTAGTGGTTTAAGGCGAAGGACTTCTGTCTGATTGTTGTTTGAGGAGGGAGGGGAGTCTGTTGGGTAAGATGGGATCGTGGGATTGTGGGGTCGGTGTTTTTGAGAGTTGTTTAATTTTTAATGACTTGCCAGGTTTTTCTTATTGTCTAAGCGTGAGATGTTATGTTGTAAGTATTCTGAAAACTTATTTGGTAGTGTTGGTGGTTATGAGTTGGATATTTGAGTGTTTAGGTTTCTTATTTGGTTAGAAAATGTGTGGGGTGTACGGGTTGAGTTTTCGAAGGGGTTTCTTTGTTTGATGAGTTGGTTGATCTCAGGGTTGAGTTTGGTTGTATGATTTTTCCTGTGGCTTTGGGTATATAGAGGTTTGCTGATTTAATGATTGTATTGTTTAAGTGAATATTGGAGGTGTGTAGGGAAGTTGTGTCGTGGATTGGTATTGGGTTAATATGGGTTTCTATATAGTTAGTAAATGCGGGCCAGTTTGCTTTTTTATAGTTAGTGTATGTAGGAGTCTTTTTTTGTGGGATTGATGAGGGGAGTTTAGAGAAATAAGAATGGGAAGGTGGTCCGATTGTAAGTCAGTAACAGTGTCCCAGGTTAGTAGGGGATGTAGGGAGGGGAACAGAATGTAACGTCTGGGGAAGTAGGGGAGTGGGTTAACTTGGGGAGGGATACGGGTGGGGAGGTTTTTGGAGTTAAGGATATTTAGGGATCTAATTTGTTAAGGATATGGTTGCCTCGGGGGTCAGAAGGGTAATCTTTGTACCATGCTGTGTGTAGTGGGGCGTTGAAATCGCCTCGAGGATGAGATTTGGGAATCTGGTTATAATTGATAGGGGGGGTGTGAGGGTTGTTTGGGAGGGGATTTGGAGAGGTGGGTGGGAAATAGAGATTGAAGATGTTATATGTGGCTTGTTCAGGAGGATGGAGCAAGATGGCGATTTTATTTCAGAGCTGTCTGGAAAACAAAATGGAGTGTCGTTATATATATATACTATATATTATATATATATATATATATATAATATATATATGTATATATATATATATATATTATATATATATATATATATATATAATATATATATATATATATATATATATATATATACGGTATATATATATTATATATATATATATATATATATATAATATATATATATATATAATATATATATATATTATATATATATATATAAATATATATATATATATTATATATATATATATATATATATATATATATATTAATATATATATATATACGGTATATATTATATTATATATATATAATATATATATATATATATATATATATCATTAATATATTATATATATAATATAATATATATATATATATATATATATTAGGTACGTTAAAATGGCGGGGAAATCGGTCAAAAATCGCCGTTTTTTTTTTATGAATCAGAAAAATCGAAAATTTTACAGTTACATCTTTGACTAATAGTTTTTTCTCCCATTTGGAGTTTCTTAATGTTATAGATAATGAAAATAATAAAAATACTCAAAATATATTTGTCAATTTTTTTTAAAATTCCATTTTCAAAAAATTGACATTCGACGGAAAACCGGTCAGTGGCGTCGGGAGAAACGGTCATTAAAATTATTACGTCTGTGTTTATCCAAACTAATTTTAATTATAATTTAAAATGTTAAAAAGATTTTAATAATGTTATAGTATTAATTTGGAGGATAAAAAAACACAAGTCTAAGTTATTTTTTATTAACATTTTCCAAACGTGAATTTTTTTCCAAAATTATGAATTTTATTTTCATTGTTTTATGCTAAATAAAAATTGAAAAAAAAAGAATTATGACAAAAAATTTTAATAATTTCTAATTATAATAATAATATTTACACACTTTAACAATATAGGTACTTTATATTACGAGTAGGCCTACGTATGCTATCATAACACAACTTAAAATTTTTTTTTTTTTTTGGCATTTTTAATGGCTGTATTTCTTAAAACAAGCAAATACCAAAGTCAATATTGCAGTTGAAGGAACATCTATATGGTAGTAGTATAATGTGTGAAAATTTCAGATTTTAGCACTTACCCCATCAGAGATATTAACGTTCAAAGGTTACCGATTTTCCGAAAAAATTGATTTTTTGGACACCCTTGATAAATTTTTTTAAAATATTTACCAAAAACTTCAAATACAGATTTAAGTTAAACCCAATACTTTGT
>JABUQX010022369.1:0-17500 GCA_015478945.1 Trachelipus rathkii | reverse complement strand
AAGTGGATGACACTGACACTTCAGTGACATATCAGCCTACGGCTCTACAAAACACTTCGCCAGCACCCACTCACTCAAAGTAAATTTAAATGACTTGACTAGAGATCTTGGTCTTTCTAAAGAGAACGCAAAAACTTCTTGCATCCCGCTTTAGTGAGAACAACCTCCTCTCTCAAGAAACTACATAATTTTGAGTTCAGAAAAAGAGACGAAGAGTTTCGATAAGTCTTTGCAGTTTGCTTCTCGCAAGGTATTTGGTGTATTGCAATGATGTTAAAGGTTTAATTGAGGCACTTGGCGTTTCTTACCAACCAAGTGAATGTGGAGGCTCTTCATTGATTCTTCTAGCAGAAGCTTGAGGCAGTACTCTTAAAAGTTTGGCAATAAATGGCATCCGTACCTATTGCCCATTCAGTTTAGTTAACAGAAAGCTGCAAAAATATGGAAGTATTGATTAATACAATCAAGTACTCTAACCACAAACTGGTATATGTGGCTGATCTCAAGGTAAGATATATTTCCCAGTTTCTTCTTGTCATTATAAATTTCATTTTTAAAAAACATTACCTATGAAAAAATATCAAGTTTCTATAGAAACCATGTACATCCAATATGCAAGCGATAAAGACAGTTGTCAATTTAATTCACTACATTTACATGTTATTTAAGAATTAATCCTTTTTTTCAGGTTGTTGTGCCTTCTTTTTGGGATGCAAGGAGGCTACACAAAATAAAATTGCTTCATGTGTCTATGGGATAGCCGTGCTGATAGTCTTCACTATAAGCAAAAAAAAACTGGCCAGCTCGAGAGACATTCCAAACGGCTGCCATACGTGAGGATAGCTGAAACCGTCAGTCCCTCCCAAAAAACTGTTTTACATGGCCTCCTTCTTCATATAAAGCTTGGCCTGATGAAGAACTTTGTCAAAGCACTGAATAAAGAAGGCCAAGCTTTTAAGTATCTACTGCAAAAATTCCCACACTTCAGTGATGCAAAGCTCCATGCAGGCATATTCGATGGTCCCAAAATTAGAACTCTGTTAAAGGACAAGCATTTTTACACCAATATGGAAGGCCAGTGAACAAGATGCATGGCGATCGTTTAGTAAAGTAATTGACGGCTTTCTGGGAAATAAAAGAAGTTCAGAATATATCTCACAGGTAAATGAGCTTATGAAAAGCTTCGAAAAAATGGGAGCTTGCATGTCGATAAAAATGCATTTTCTCCATTCACATCTTGAGTATTTTCCCGCTAACTGTGGTGATTACAGCCGAAGGAACAGGGAAAGATTCACCAGACAAAGGACGATAGGAAACAAGGATATTCAAGGATGCATGGGCATCAACATGTAGCTGACTATTGCTGGTGTCTTAAACGCGACGAACCAACATCGCTTCACAAACAGAAATCATCAAGGGACTTCTTTTCTTGGAAAATAGTTTCTTGCACGTCGTTGGTAGGCTATAATAGTCTGTAAGTTTAAAAATTTTAAAGGAAAGTCGAATTTGTCGGTATTTATTTTTTCTGAGTTACAAAATAATTGTAATTAAAATACTGATTAAATAACGAATTTTTCTTAAAATCCAATTTCTAAAAGAAAAGTTAGTGCGCTCTATCATGAAAAACCAGGACCTGATTGGCAAAATGAATGTCATAGTTTCAATTTAGTGGGACAATTTCGTTAGGAACACTTCAGAAAACCCCAGGAACAGAAATGTTTTTTTCAAAGTGCAGGCCTGTGTTATTATTACAATTGGAAATTTTACCAAATTATTTTAAAAATTAAAAATATTATTATTATTATTATTATTATATTATTATTATTATTATTATTTTAATAATAATAATAATAATAATAATAATAATAATAATAATAATAATAATAATAATAATAATAATAATAATTAATTAATAATAATCAGGGATGGCAATTTTGGTGATTTTTTTGATTTTTTTAAAAAAAATCAATTATTTGATTTTTTTAACATAACTGATAAACATGTGAGTGGTATCGTAACGTCACGCGAAATAAAATTTGCAAGTTACAAATTATATTATCGCGTGACGTTACGAATTCTGAAAAAATAGAAAAAAGAAAAAAATCAAAAAAATCACATATTTTTTTTTAAAAAAAAATCAAAAAAATCACCAAAATTGCCATCCCTGATAATAATAATAATAATAATAATAAATATTATTATTTTTATTATTATTATTATTAGTTATTATTAAAATTGATTGTCATAATTTAAATTATAATATTGTAAATTTTTTTTTGTCAACAAGTTTATGTGTGCATACGTAGGCCTACTCGTAATATAAAGTGCCTATTTTGTTAAAAAGTGTAACTATTATTATTATTAAAAATTAGTAAAATTTATAATTATTTTTTTTTTTTTTTCAATGTTTATTTAGCATAAAACGATGAAAATAAAATTTCATAATTTTGGAAAAAAGTCACGTTTGGAAAATGTCAATAAAATATAACTTACACTTATGTTTTTCTATCCAAATTAATTCTAACATTATTAAAAATCTACTTAACATTTAATAATATTTTAAAATTAGTTGGTTAGGCACAGACATAATAATATTTAATGACCGTTTCTCCCCGAAAAAATTGACGGTTTTCCCTGAATTCAATTTTTGAAAATGGAATTTTTCAAAACAAATTTAAAAATATTTATTTCAACATTTTTAATATTTTCACTATTTACAACATTAAGGAAACTCCAACATCTGAGAAAAAACATATCACATAAAGATGTAACTTAAAATTTTCGATTTTTTTTTGATTTCATTTTTAAAAAAAAAAAAAGCCTGCTTATTTTTCCCCGTTTTTCCCCTATATATGATATAATAATATATATATATATATATATATATATATACTATATATATATTATATTATATATATAATATATTATATATATTTATATATATTATTATATATATATATATAAAAAAATATATATATATATATATATATATATAATATATATATATATATATATATATATATATATATATATATTATATATATATTATATATATATATATATATATATATATATAATATATATATAATTATATATATATATATATATAATATATATTATACTATATATATAATTATATAATATATATGTATATCATATATTATATATATATGACTTTAGTCTAGGGTCTAGACTTACCCAATGAAAAAAGTATAGATTTTCTTTCACTTAAACTTTATTTTTATATTATTTTCCTCTTATTTTATTTCACGGGCATTAACTGAAAAATATTTTCGTATCAGATTTTATTTAGGGATTTAAATTATTTACAGAGAGTTATAATATGCGTCGTGCGCAAACGAATATTTGTTTCTTACTCCATACATATTCCCGCGCTTTTTACATGGGTAATTTTTTGATGGGCAATTTGCCAACTGTTAGCAACTTTACAATTATGGCGTTTCTCGCCTTAAATTCATAATTCTTACGAAGTATACACATTCAAACTATACAAAATTATTAGAACACAAGAATTATTAATGAACCAATTTGCTGGAACGTTTGGCTGACTTTTTGGGGGGTGAATTTCCAAGTTTACTTGGAGATTCACACCTGAAAAAATAGCCAATTCTAAAGTACTTAATTTTAGATGAATAGAGAAGATTAAGTGAAAATTCAAGTAGAAGAGGAAACAAATCTAACAAAATGACTATACCTAAAAAGTAATCAACATGTTACATGGAAGTTTCACCTTTATATCACTTGTATCACAAGAGTATACTGGCATTAGAATATATAAACTTTAGCAACATTAGAAATTTTTATAATTCATCTAATTCTTCACAATCATTATTTAACATAAAATATGGCTTTACATTTATTAAGTTTTTACATTGCACTTGATTATTCTTATGTACGTACATTATTTCCAGATAACTTTACTATGGGATAGAGGCCATGATATATGTGTTCCAGTTTGTTTCTGCCATATGTTGTTTTTTAACATACAAATTTTGCATCTTGCAGACTATTTGGCACATATATGTTGGGGTTCTTGGCAGTAAATTCTGGAGACAGAGGGAGTCCTAAGAAAATCTTTAGTTTTTCAGTGTAAGTTTTCATGGACATAGGGAAGGAGGACTCCAGCTGATCTATTAAGGCTCCAGGGAGAGTTGGATTTTGGCCCATCATTAAGATGGCAGGGGTGATTCCTTCTGAGTTCAATAGGGCAGTATGCAGCCACAATAGCACAATGGGGAGAAGATCTAGCCAGTAATACTTCACATCTTCCAACTCATTCGACAGCATGGCTCGCAAAGATCTCAACATGGTTCTATGAGAGTTTTCGATAAGGCCATTGCTCTGTGGGGTATAGGCAGAGGTAAAGTTATGCTGAGATCCTAACTTCTCACACACACTCTTGAATAAGTCTGACGTAAACTGCGTTCCTCTATCAGAAACGTAAGTTCCCACCACTCCAGCTATGGGTCGAAATTCTCTAAAAATTAACTCCACTATGTAGAGGTTTCGATGTTATTTTCAGAGGGAAAGCAAAGGTAACGGAGAACACTTATTCAATCAATGTGTTAAAAGGTACTTACCAGCTTTTGATGAGGCATTTCAGAATTGTCAATATGGACAACTTGAAATTTTGCCGATACTGGCCTATAAGATTCATATGAAGCTTCATTCTGCGAAAAAACTTGACCTCTGACATGCATCACAATTTTGTACAAATTGCATTTACAATTACTTAGGCATATTTTTCCATCAAAACGTTCTTCTAAGCGTCTGCCAGAGGGTTATTAACACCGAAATGCCCTAGATTAGGAATAAGAAATAACCAGGAAGAATAAAAAGATTCGGGAACACAAAGACATGTGATGAAAGTGGAAGAGACTTCATCAACGACTAGGTGAGAACAGTCATTCTGATAACTAATAATAGTACTCTTTTGCAAGCGTAAGACCCGGTATTTTTTTGGTTATTTAATATTTGCATGTTGTACATCAGTTTTCTTGTGCTGCTTGCAGCTCTTTGTAGTCAATCTTACACTGAAAAAGCTTAAACACTTCATTGGCAGAAATATTGAAAATTGATCCAAGTGCATAACCATCATCCTCTGTTGAAGAATTCTGCTGGGGGTAGAAAATCTGGTGACACCAAGACTTCTTCACAGGATACTTCTGGAATGACTTCTGTTTCAGGTGTCTGATCTCCAATTTGAAGAGAAGAGCTTGTTGCTGAATCTATTTCTACTTTTTCTGCAGAAGTGGAAGTAGTGGGCAAATTCGATGGCCATTCAGTGGTTTTTTGAAGCTGGGATTTCTCTTTCGGAATTCTGCAAGAATATTTTCTTCTGATTTTAATATGATGTATAATCAAATCATACTCAGACAAGAAAGTTAGGTATCGCTGCTCCTTGCTAGCAAGTGATTAACGTCAGTCTCTTTTTTTTAAGCGACTGTGTGACTGAAAGATTTGTCACAAAACACGTCTACCTTTCTTTGCTTCTACTATGTGGTAAACTTTTTAATTGTTTTAACCAAGGCAGGGAGTTCCTTGTTCTATATAATGTAGCCCATTTCAGTAGGATTGAACCGATGACTATAAAATAGCAGCTGAACTGTTTTTTCATTTTCTGTAGAAACCATTACCCCAGCTAAGGCTGTCTGACTGGATTCCGTGAAAGCTAATATTTGGCATTGTTAGGAGGAAAACCAAAAAGTATTGCATTTTTGAGGGTCAATTTGGCCACATTAAAGGCTTTTTCTGCCTTAGGGTGCCATTTTACTCTACGTTGAGAGTATGGTGCAACTTTGAGAATTGAAAGAAGAGGTGAAACAATTTCAGAAATTCCAGGAATAGAGGGTGCAAGTAATTTAAACTACCTATGAAAGAAAGCAAATCTTTAATGGTCTTAGGTTTTGGGATGTTCAAATTTAGAGGTAGTTTTATCGTCATTAAAGAGCATGGAACACTCAGAACACATCAAAACCTAAATATGTAACCTGAGACTGTCCAATTTGGCACTTATCAGCACTAAGTCTCAAGTTAAAAGATTTTAACCTGTCTACTACCATTTCTAAAATCTTCATGTGTTCATCATGAGTAGGAGTGGCGATGAGGATATCATCAATTTATATAAAAGCATTAGGGATTTTAGAAATAATTAAAGATATGTATTTTGTAAAACTAGTACGACTGGAATGGAAGCATTCACAATACTTTTATATGAGAAACTGCCAAAAAGGAGTATTGATTAGTAAAGAAACTTTCGACATCAGGGCTGGACTTTAAGGTTATAAAATGCCTTTTTTAAGTCTAAAACCGAAAATACTTTACACCATGAAGTAAGTTTGTAAGAGTCATTTAAATTAGGGAGGACTGAAGTTGTATCAGAACAGCGTCGTTTGATTCAGTAAATCTCAAATTCAGCTACTTTCAAGACTTTCCACACTAGGTTGAAAGACAAAATCAGAAATCCTAAGGTGAGTGCAGGGAGAAGTAACCTTGCATTTACAACCTGCCTCTCTTTCTTTTGCCTTATTCATATAACTAGTGGGATCTGCGACTTTTAATGTTTATTGGAGAACCCATAACTTTAAATTTATATGGAATTAATTCATTTAAGGAATTTTGTTCAGCCGGGGAAAGGGGAAATTTTGTAAAGCCTATTTCACTTGTATTATGAAATTCATTTTTATTATTAAATTCACTTTTATTCATACTTATTTCATTTCTATTATTACACTTGTAGGAGGCATTGTCCTGATAGCTACCCCCAGGGATACTATTATTATAATTATTATCTCTCACATTAACATTATCTGAAATTTTATATAAATCATCAAACATTTTATATTCACCTAATAGAGAAGTATAAAGGGAAGGCGCGGAAGGAAGTTTAGGAGAAAGAGTTAAATTTATATAATTAAAATCGTTTGTTATGGGCTGTGCTTCAGAGTCATTCCCTTGAATGACTTCACAAGATAAACCAGTTGTGGCATCAATTATAATATTTGAGTTAAAATCTAGATTAAATTTATAGTTAGTAAACAAATTTATCCCTAAAATATTGTCAATTACATCAGCGAATAAAAATATATGTTCATAGTCCCACTTTAGCAGGAAATTTAGTTTTTTAGTTATACAATCATAAATGTTAATCTGACTTCCATTAGCAACTGTAAGAAAGCTAATAGGATCTTTCCTTTGCTCTGAAGAAGACTTTAAAATGGAAAATGAACTCCCTGTATTTAACAGAAATAATTGCTTTGAATTAGCGTCATATAAACGAAGGAGACAATTAATTGCAAAAAAAATTTATTCGTTTCTAATCAAAACTTTGGGAAGCACTGACCCATTGCAAGAATCTGCATTTTCAACCTGCATCGCAATATTTTGGCTTGGAACTAAAGGTTCCAGCCCAATAACTGACTTTCGCTACCTTGATAATGCATATCCTTAACCTTAACACTAATTATCAGAGAAATCAAATTTCGCGTTATACCACAGGATTCATTTTCACTCCAACTGAGAAAGCTACTCTCGAAAAAAACTGTGGTTTTACACCATTAGTTGCATTTTCACTTGAATGAACATGAACCTGGATATTATTTTTATTAGCATGCAAAATTGTATCAACATTTTTACCTATACCATTGTAAAAATTATTTGAGTTTGGTTGGGGGTAGCTTTCCTCCCTAATACGTTCTACATTGTTAAAACTAGTTTTGTACTTACAAATTTTCTGAGTTACCACAGGGTTAAAATGCACTTTCTTTGTACAAAGGCGTAACTCCACCCCTATACTTTAGTTTCCCTGCGAAGGTAGGGAAGTAGGTCCAGCATTGTTTTGTGATGACGCTTGTGCCACCAAATGAGCCATTTTGCAAGTGACTCCTTGGCACCTGGTAGCCATTTCACGGAATGTGAAATGGTAGTAGCAAAGGGGTCCATCCTTTCTAAATCCCGAAGGTGATCGATGATGGGCAGAATGACCTCTGTCCCAGCCAGGAGAGCGACCTCTGTTCCAACCATTATCACTACGAGACATCTGTAGATCCAATTGATTCACTTGATATGTGAGGGCCTCCAACTTCTGGAACATCTCACTTAGTCGATTGTTTATTTGGGCCAAATCATTGCGTGAAATGTGGTCTTCTTTCCTAGGTTGGGAATCACTTGCCCTGGTAGGGACAAATGGAGTCACAGCATTGACCGAATAATCTGGATAGGGTTTTGATTATGACATTGTTGATTCCATGACACACGTCAGCTTGCTTTGGCCAATTATAGAATAATCTGCATCCTCCTTTAATACCGTTAACTAACAGGTACCAGATCCTCAGGTAGAACATGAAGAAACATCTGCTTCATAAGGTTTTCATTTTGATGTAGATGCCATTGATAAATGTGGACTCCTAACAATGCTTTAATTCTGTTAAGGTATGCTGTGGGCTTTTCACCAGGTTTAAGCTCCTGCTGAAATAACGTTTCAGCTTTCTCTTTATCAGACGGAGCATATGTTTCATTTACAAGGCGAACCAATTCTTCATATGTTTGGTCGTTGATAGGGGAGCTTATTCTTGAAGTTATAGTTGAAGGTAAGAGAGGACCGAGAAGTTGGACTTTTTAATATTATCAGTCACAAAATATAGGCTAAATAGAAATTCCACTCTGTCTAACCATTTGCCCACATTCATACTTTCAAAACGAGGAATGTCCTGCACAGAGAGTACTTTCCTTGTTCTTCGATGTGGTTCGGGTGATGGGTTGCGAGAACGATCACTCTCAACTGAAAAACTATGATTAGAGCTGTGACTGTCGTTCTTATTTAGATATTTATTTTGTCCATCATTATCATTTATTTCATTTGGTTCATCTACATGATGTATGGAAATTCCAGACAGTGGATTACTTAAATTTTGAGCACCAGACCTGCTTCTAGTCGGTCATCATTGTAAATCACAAAAAAAATATTTTTTTTTCCTCCAGACTTAATTGTACATTCACTTAAGAAATTTTATTTCACTGTTTTATTAATTATTTTGTAGTAAAAGCACTTGACTCGCTTCAACTACACAATTTACCAAAGTAGGCTATTGTTGTAAAATTGTTAAAAAGAAAATTAAAACACCATTTATTTATAAAGGATTGTTGCCATAATAAAGTTGTAGCTTATATAGGCCATAAGTCAGGACAGATAGTTCAATAGGCTAGAGCTCTAAACTAGGACTAGGCCTGGTTTTAATTTAAAACTTTTTCTTTATTTTTATGTTTTTCACTCTTATATTTTTAGAAGATTTTTTTCTACTTGCTTTATTGTTATTAATGAATGCACTAAAAACTATAGTCTTTTACTTCTATTTTTGAATGCATATATGTGAGTGCGTAGCCTAGGCCTATAACAGCCTATTTTTCCAAAGTTATTAATTTCACTGAAATTTTAATTTTTTAATTTTATTTCTATATATAGTAATTTCAAAATTCATAATTTGTTTTATTTCTTTATTGGTAATTCGTATGTCACTCTAAAGGAATGTCACCAATTGTGGAAGGACTTTGTCTAGGGTCTAGGCCTTACCAACGAAAAAAGTATTGATTTTCTTTCACTTAAACTTTATTTTTATTTTATTTTCTTCTTTATTTTATTTTCCGGGCATTAATTGAAAGATATTTTCGTATCAGATATTATTTAGTGATTTATTTTTAAATTATTAAATTATTTACAGAGAGTTGTTGTGCGCTAGCGATTGTTTTCTATCTACTACATTTCCCGCTTAGATCTTATATGCAAATTTTGGTAAAAAATTACAAGTTTATGAAATCTGGAACAAAAAAAAAAAAAAATTTTAGTAGCAAAATTTAAAAGATTTAAAAAAAAAAATTAAATGCATAATGAATTCTGGCTACTATTCAGGTGCTCAATTTTAATTAAGCATAATTCTACATTTATGGTTGGCATTCTAATAGTACTGTATGTTTTCAATGCACGCCCATATTTAACGGTTTATATATATATATATATAATATATATATATATATATATTATTATATATATATATACTATATATATATATTAATATAAATATATATTATATATATATATATATATATAATGATATATAATATATATATATAATATATATATATATATATTATAATGGAAGGACTTAGTCTAGGGTCTTAGCCTTACCAACAACGAAAAGGTATAGATTTTCTTTCACATAACTTTTTTTATATTATTTTCATTCTTATTTATTTCACGGGCATAAACAAGATATTTTCGTATTAGGTCTTTATTTATTATTAAATTATGGTACAGAAGTTTATAATGCGTTGTGCGCTAGCGATTGTTTTCTATCTACTCATATTCCTGCGTTAGAAATAATAACACCAGAATAAAATGACATGGGTAATTTTTTGAAGGGGCAAATTTGCCAACCCGTTAACAACTTTACATTATGGCATTTCTCGCACATATATTCGCAATTATTGACGAAGTATTACACATGCAATATATACAAAATATTTATAAAGCAAATTATTAATGAATCCAATTTGTTGCACGTGGTGACTTTTGGAGGGTGAATTTCCAGTTTTACTTGGAGATTTCACACCTAACACCCAGCACTTTCTAAAGTAACTTAATTTTAGAGTGATTAGGAAAGATTAAGGTGAAATTCAACGTAGTAGAGGAAATTAAATCTAACATGACTATACCTAAAAAGTATCAACATGTTACATGAAAGTTTCACCTTTATATCAGCTTATCACATAGAGTATAAACTGGCATTAGAATATATAACTTTAGCACCAATAGAAATTTTTTTTTATAAATAGCTAACTATTCCTAATAGTAAATAATCATGTTCTTACCTTACTTAAGTTATTCACATATGTACTTGATTATTGCTTATTTTATCGTACAGATAACTTTACATGGATAACATGGATAGGGGCCATGATATATGGGTTCTAGTTGTGTTTCGGCCATACTGCTGTTTTTTTTAACCTAAATACAAGTTCGCATTGTGCAGACTATTTGGCACATTATATTTTTGGGTTCTTGGCAGTAAATTCTGGAGAGAGAGGGAGTCCTAAGAATATGATTTTAGTTTTTCAGCGTAAGTTTTTATGGACATGGGGAAGGAGGACTCCAGCTGATCTATTAATGCTCCAGGGAGAGTTGGATTTTTGGCCCATCATTAGATGGCAGGGGTGATTCCTTCTGAATTCAATGGGGTAGTACGCAGACACAATAGCCAATGGGGAGAAGATATAGCCAATAATACTTCAGCGATCTTCCAACTTCATCCGACAGCATGGCTCGCAAAGATCTCAACAATGTTCTATGGGAGTAGATTTCGATGAGGCCATTGCTTGGTGGGGTATAGGCGGAGGTAAAGTTATGCAGGAATCCTAACTGCCTCACACAGCACTCTGATAAAAGTCTGACGTAAACTGCGTTCCTCTATCAGAAACGTAAGTTCCTACCACTCTAGCTATGGGTAGAAATTCTCTAGTAATACGTCCACTATGGTAGATCAGGTTTCTATGTTTTTCAAGGAAAGCAAAGAGATAATGACGGGAGAACTATCAATCATTGATTAAAAGGTGACTATAGCTTTGGTCATTGAGACATTTTAAGATGTCAATAGGCAACCTAAAATTTGGCCGATACTAACCTATAAGTTTCATATGGAGGGCTTATTTTGCGGAAAGATTTAGACCTCTGATATGCATCACATCTTCGTACATATTGCTTTACATATTTTAGCATATTTTTCTATACGATGTGCTTTCTAAGGAATGCCAGAGTTTTCTTAACACCAAAATGCCCTACTGAGTGAGAATAAAAAATAACAGGAAGAATATAAGATTCTGAAACAAAGACTAGCGGTGAAAGTGGACTAGATTCATCAACAACTAATAATAGTAGAGTCTTTAACTTACCTTAATACCAGTAATTTTCTTGGTTATTTAAATATTTATGAAAAATCTATGTTTCTTGTGCTGCTTTCAGTTCTTTGTAGTCAATCTTACACTTGAAAAACTTAAATACTTCATTCGGGGAAATATTGAAAATTGATGTAAATACATAACCGTCATCCTCTGTTGAAGAATTCTGCTGGGGTAGAAAATCTGGTGAAACCAAGACTCCATCACAGGATACTTCTGGAATGACTTCTGCTTCAGGTATCTGATCTCCAATTTGAAGAGCAGAGCTTGTTGCTGAATTTATGTCTACTTTTCCGCAGAAGGTGGAAGGAGTGGGCCAAATTTGATGGCCATTCAGGTTGTGGCTGAGCTGGATTTCTACTCAGGGAATCTGCAAGAATATTTTTCTTCAGATTTAATATGATGTACATTCAAATCATACTCTGACAAGAAAGTTAGGTATCGCTGCTCCTTGCTAGCAAGTGATTAGCATCAGTCTCTTTTTAAGTGACTGTGTGATGAAGATTGTCCACAAAACACATCACCTTCCTTTGCTTCTACTATGTTGGCTAAATTTTTAATTGTTTTAACCAAGGCAAGGAGTTCCTCTTGCTATATATACTATAACCCAATTTCAGTAGGATTCAATCGATAACTGTAAAATCCCAGCGAAACTGTTTTTTTCATTTTCCGTAGAAACTACTACCCCTGCCAAGGCTGTCTGACAAGCATCAGTGAAAACAGATATTTGAGCATTATTAGAAGGAAACCCAAAGAAATAGCATTTTTGAGCAATTTGACATATCTAAGGCTTCTGCCTCAGATCGCTTTTACTCTGGCGTTGAAGAGGTATGGTCGCACCTTTTGAGAAAAGAAAGAAGGGGAGAAAATAATTTCAGAAATATTAGGAAGAATAAGGAGCGAAAATTAGTTTTATTTAACCTGCCTAGTGAAAGAAGTAAATCTTTGATTCAGTCTTGGGTTGGATATTATAATAGCCAGTGGTTTTATCCTCATAGGGAGCATGGAGGGCCTTCGGACAGCATCAAATAACCTAATATTGTAACCGCGAAGACTGTCCAATTTGCACTTATCAGCACCTAAGTCTCAAATTAAAGGATTTTAACCAAAATTTTCCCATTTCGACCGGCCGAAAAGGCTCTTGAACTACTGAGGATATCATCAATATATATAAAAATGTTAGGGATTTTAGAAAGAAATAAAGATATGTATTTTGTAAAACTAGTGGGACTTGGAATGGAAGCCTTCTACAATACTATTATATGAGCAAACTGCCCAAAAGGAGTATTATAGTTAAAGAACTTTCGACAATCAGGGTGGATTTTAAGGTTATAAAATGCCTTTTTCAAGTCTAAAACAGAAAAATACTTTCACACCCATGAAGTAAGTTCGTAAAGTCATTTAAGTTAGGGAGACTGAATTTGTCTCGAACAGCTCTTTTGTTCAGTAATCTCAAATCGGCTACTATTTCGGACTCACACTAGGTTTAGAAAAGTACGCGAAATCGAAATCCCCAAGGTGAGGTGGAGGGAAGAAAGTACCCAGCAATTTACTAACCTGCTATCTCTTCTTTGGCCTTATCATATAACTAGTAGAGATTCGGCGACTTTTAATGTTTATTGGGAAACCAATAACTTTAAAACCTGGAATTAATTCATTTAAGGAATTTTGTGCAGCGGGGGAAAGAGGAAATTTGTAAAGCCTATTTCACTTAAATTATTAAATTCATTTTCATTATTAATATCACTTTTATCCCCACTAATTTCATTTCTATTTTTATTACACTTGTAAGGAGGCATTGTCCTGATAGCTACCCCCAGGGATACTATTGATATAAGTATTATTGTAACAAAATAAATATTCTAAAATTTTTATAATAAATCATAAACAACATTTTATATTCACCTAATAGAGAAGTATAAAGGAGGCGCGGAAGGGAGTTTAGGAGAAAGTTAAATTTATATAATTAAATATTTGTTATGGGTAGTGCTTCAGGAATCATTCCCTTGAATGACTTCACAAGAAAGACCAGTTGTGGCATCAATTATCAATATTGGAGCTAAAATCTAGGTTAAATTTTATATTTAGTAAAAAATCTATCCCTAAATATTATCAATTACATCAGCGATTAAAATTATATGCTCATAGTCCCGTTTTAACAGAAAATTTACTTTTTTAGTTATACAATCATAATGTTAATCTGACTTCCATTAGCAACTGTAAGAAAGCCAATAGGGTCTTTCCTTTGTTCTGCAGAAGGCCTTTAAAATAGAAAATGAACTCCCTGTATCTAACAGAACATAATTTGCTTTGAATAGCGCATATATACCGAAGGAGACAATTGCAAGAATTTTTAATTCGTTTACATTTAAAACTTTGGGAAGCACTGCCCATTGCAAGAATTTGCATTTTCAAAACCGCATCGCAGTATTTTGGCTTGGAACTAAGTTCCAGCCCAATACGTGACTTTTTCGCTCACTTGAATAATGCATATCGCTTACCACTTACACTAATATCGGAGGATAATCAAATTTCCGCTCTACTTCAAGGTTCATTTTTCACTCAACTGAAGAAGCTCTCTGCATAAAACGATGGTTTTTACGGCATTAGTTGCATTTCACTTGAATGAACAGGAACTGGATATTATTTTTATTAGCGTTAGATGCAAAATTGTATCAACATATTTTACCTATACTGTTGTAATTATTATTCGTGTTTGGTTGGGGGTAGCTTTCCTCCTAAATACGTTCCTAATATTGTTAAAACTACTTTTTGTACTTACAATTTTCCGAGTTTACAACTGATTAAAACGCACTTTCTTGTACATGGGGCATAACTGCCCCCCTTATACTTAAGTTTCCTGCGAAGGTTAGGGAAGTAGGTCAGCAATTGTTTCGTGATGACGCTTGTGCCCAACAAATGAGCCATTTTGCAAGTGCCTCCTTGGCACCTGGTAGCCATTTCACGGAATGTGAAATGGTAGTAGCAAAGGGGTCCATCCTTCCTAAATCCTGAAGATGATCGACGACAGTTAGAACGACCTCGGTCACAGCCAGGAGAGCGACCTCTGTCCCAACCATTATCATTACGAGACATCCGCAGATCTAATTGATTTACTTGATATGCGAGGGCCTCCAACGTCTGGAACATCTCACTTAGGCGATTGTTTATTTGGGCCAAATCATTGTGTGAAATGTGGTCTTCTTTCCTAGGTTGGGGATCACTTGCCCTGGTAGGGATGAATGGAGTCACTGCATTGACAGAATAATCTGGATAGGATTTTGACTTATGATGTTGGGATTCCATGAACACGTCAGCTGCTTCTGCCAATTTATGAATATCCACATCCCCTTTCAATACCGTTAATAACGGTACCAGATCCTCAGGTAGAACACGAAGAAACATCTGTTTCATAAGGTTTTCATTTTGATGTAGAAGCCATTGATAACTGCAGATTCCTAACGATGCTTTAATTCTGTTAAGATATGCGGTGGGCTTTTCACCAGGTTTAAGCTCCTGCCGAAATAAATTTTCAGCTTTCTCTTTATCAGATGGAGCATAAGTTTCAGTTACAAGGCGAACCAATTCTTCATATGTTTGGTCATTGATAGGATAGCTTATTCTTGAAGTTATAGCCGAAGGTAAGAGAGGACCAAGAAGTTGAACTTTTTCGATATTATCAGTAACAAAATATAGGCTAAATAGAAATTCCACTCTATCTAACCACTTTCCCACATCCCTTGTTTCAAACCGAGGAATATCCTGCACAGAGAGTACTTCCTAGTTCTTCGATGGGGTGCGAGAACGATCACTCTCAACCGAAAAGTTATTAGAGCTGTGATCGTCGTTCTTATTTAGATTTTCATTTTGTCCATCATTTTCATTTATATCAACATCTACATGATGTATAGAAATTCCAGACAGTGGATTATTTAAATTTTGAGCACCAGACCTGCTTCTAGTCGAAGTCATTGTTGTAATTCACAGTTTTTTTGTTTTTTTTTGTTTTTTTTTTAACTTTTTTCACTGTTTTATTAGTTATTTTGGAGTAAAAGCACTTGAATAAATTTAAAAATACAAATACCAAAAGTAAACTAAATTTGTAAATTGTTAAAAAAAAAAAAAAAATTTATTAAACATTTATTTATAAAATAGGCCTGTTGCCATTAATAATAGTTGTAGCTTACTAATATAGGCACTAAGAAAGGACAGATAGTTCAGTAGGCTTAGGCTCTTAAAACTAGGAATAGGCCTGGGTTTAACTTAAAACTTTTTTCTTTATTTTTAATGTTTTGTTCACTTTTTTAAATAAATTTTTTTGGGTATCTGAACAAAAAGGAAATTTTTTTTCTTGGCTTTATTTATCGAATGCACTAAAACCTATGTCTTTTTTATGTTTATTGTTACGCCAATTATGTCGTGCGTAACTTATTAAGGGACTCGGCGTAGCCTAATACTGCTTATTTTTCAAAGTTATATTTCACTAATTTGTTACTTTTTTATATTTTTTTTTTCTTCTATAAAAAGTAATTTCAAATTCGTAATTTATATTTTCATTTCTTTTATTGTTAAATTCGTAAAGTCACTCCGGGATAACACGTGGAAGGACTTATCTAGGTCTAAGCCTTAAGCACCGAAAAGGCTGGGCTTTTTCTTCACTTTTTTTTTTTAAATATTATATTGTCTCTTTATTTAAATTTCACGGGATAACAAGATATTTTTCGTATTAAGGTTTTATTTAGTTATTAAGATTAACTGAATGCCATAACGGTTGTGCGCTA
Source organism: Trachelipus rathkii (assembly GCA_015478945.1). Classification (NCBI taxonomy): domain Eukaryota; kingdom Metazoa; phylum Arthropoda; class Malacostraca; order Isopoda; family Trachelipodidae; genus Trachelipus; species Trachelipus rathkii. The sequence goes on along the minus strand of JABUQX010022369.1, from coordinate 752 downwards.
GCGATTGTTTTTCTATCTACTACATTTCCCGCATTAGAAAATAATAACAAAATAAAATGACATGGGTAATTTTTTGAGGGGCACATTTGCCAACCGTTAACAATCTTTTAAAAATTATTAAAGAGAGCCAAGAATAAATTTTTAAAACTTCGAAATATTCAGCTAGTATTTAATTGTTTAAATTAAAAAATACAACCTAAAATAACCATTATGACATCCCTAAAAATTATTAATGAATGCCAAATTTATGATTTTAATCAACATTTATGAACCTAAGTTACAAGTCTGATGAGCCCATATTAAACAAAACAATCACTAAATTACTGATGAAGGATCACCAAACAATTTTTCCATTTGTTAATTTTTTTTTTTTAACAATTTTTATAACACTTTAAAATTATAATAAAACTATATATAATTGTTATCAAACACAGTCTCCTTATATCAATGATATTAAGATTACTTTTTGAAGAATCATATTTGATAAGACAAAAGCTGATAAGATTAAGGTCTTCACGTCATGAAAATAATTAATCAGTTGATTATTGAATTGTTTACATATGAAAAAACCTATGCATCCACCCTATTTACTTTTAATAAAACTAATAAACCAATAATTAAATAATGAAATAAATGGCTATAATTTAAATTGTATTAGGACTACTCCAAATTCACTACCAGAAAAATAATAAGCTTATATCTATTTGTGTTTTCACAAGATTATTTATATTATTTGAGGTTAAGTAAATATA
>JABUQX010022368.1:50000-80000 GCA_015478945.1 Trachelipus rathkii | reverse complement strand
ATAGGGCATTGCCTCAATATAAGATTTGATGAATTGTCGTGTGGATGATTGTTTGGTTATTTTGGATTGTGTAGGGGCCGTAAGGTTCCAGATTTGTGAGTTTTCCATACTCAACCTGGATAAAAATCGGTTGCAATATATTTGAAATAATTTCACCATTTTGTCTGGCCTACATTTGTTAGCATTTTAGTCCTAGGTTTGATGTGGAGTGGTGGGCAATATTGTGTTCGTTCGTTGCCACCACGTGTGTTGGTTTAATGATATTTAATTGTGGGCCCTAAAAGTCATATTTTTCCTAGCAGGCATATACTTTTTCCCATTGGTATTCTTAACCTAATTGTCCCCAGGACTGATAAAAGAGGACATTTGGAATGCGTATATTGCCAAAGGAAGATCACTCATCTTCAGGATCAAACGCAATATAGGTCACTGGTGTTTCATTATATGGTTCTGCAAGATCGCTTAATATTTTCATATTCTCTTTCAGCATTTCTTGCGTGGCGCTTGGCGGAGTCCCTGACTTTGCCAATTGCATTGTTGTAAAACACACTTTCAAGCTTCTCTTAGGTAAGCCCCATTTGGAGAGGAGTCAGGGGATGTTCTACGATCTAGGTCTTTTCTTCTATTGAATATGGAGTATATATTACTGTTTCTTGTACCGGAAACAAGAGTTTATTTACATTCGGCCTTGAGACAGTTCTTTCACTTAGTCAGATGCTAAAAGCTGCTCAGAATTTGCTTGGGGAGACTTAACCTCTCGTATAAACATTGATCTTCTTTTCCTGGGAGTAATGTTTTGTGTGTAGAAGTCTTTTTTCATATCATAGGCATATTGAGTGTGCAACCAATCTGGATATATTTTTATCGACAATTTGCTAGGTCTGGGAGTGTAGTGAAGCCTGGGATGGGGAATATGTTCGGAGTGTGGTACGGTGCCTGCTGATTCGATCAATCCGGATACTTCCAAAGTTTTTAACGTTTGCTTGTAAGATGATACATTTCAATTAAGCCATACAAAAATATAACGTCCACTGTTGGTGATTCTTTGTGTCTCCCGCTAGCAAAGGCCCGAAATTGTAATACTTTTCTTGTATTTTTTTCTCTGGACGGTAGTTTTCGATACCACGTTTTACAGACCATACTATCCTGGGGATGGCCAAGACTCTTTATTGGTCTCCGAGTTTCCATTCCAAGATGCAGATATGCTTGCTTCACAAAGTTAGTAATATTTCTTCTTTGGTTCTCCTGGCAATTTCACCACAGATGTAGCAGAATACATTGAGGTTATTGCTAGGTCGTGAAGTACTCATAGTGTTCTGAAAATAGAAAAAAATAAAGTATATATGAAGGTAAGCCCCTTAAAAAGAAATAAAACGATATTTCTGTAAAATATGCATTAAAAAGATATGTTGTTGTTATATGAGTGATATTTGGAACATTTCCTGTATTTCGAACTAGGCCTGGATTTGTGAAATTATTCTGTATTTCTGATAATTTAGCAGTCTCGCCGTATATACTATAGATTCGATAAAATTATCCTTGGCAGCAAAAAATTTTTTTTGCTTGGTAGGTCATTCAATTGTCTATGTTCTTTTTTCATATTTCATCTTGAAAATTACTTGTCAATTCTTTTTGGAAAAGTTTTAATAGGTCGTGCGGTGTATGTCAAGACTTGTCAACTATCTTTGACAAGTTTTCAGAATGTCTACTGATTATTCACCGTGATCTAGTTTGCTTTTAGGTGTTGGTGATTGTTTTGTATAGGTTGATAGAAAAGAGTTATCTACTCCTTTAAGAAGTCTTGAGTAAAGCCGTTGAGATGTTTTTGGTTGTTAGTGTTGATAGTAATTGGTTCCGTTTGTGTTTATTATTTATCGGGTTGTTAGTATGTTAGGTCGGGATTCGGTACATGGCTGGGAGATCTCGATGAAAAGTGGTTTGTAAGTTGGCATGTAAGTGGAATTTGTCTGGAGGGATGAGAGTAATTGATTTGGGCAGATGGCAAGAAGAAGATGCATAATCGGAGTGAATGGTGGGGTTTTTGTGGAGGTTATTTTTTTGTGTTGTTGTAGCACCACTGGGCGAGGTGATGATTTCCTTAATTGACGAGTCTGCAAGTGAGGGTCTGTCGCTGTCCTCCATGAAGCTCTAGGGTGGTTTTCTTGATTAGTCGTAGAGTTTCACAAAAGGCATATTATATGGAGGTGGGCTTTCTTTTGACTAGCGTCATATTCGTTCTACTTCTTTTTCTTGTTTTCAGTGTTCACTGTGAGGGCGCACCTTAACTCTCAGTCTTTGGAGAGTAGGTGGGTGATGATGATGATGATGATATATTATTATATATATAATATATATATTATATATTATATATATATATAATATATACATATATATATATTATATATATATATATATATATATATATTTATGTTTAAGGAGGTTAGCAACGCGCCAATCTTGGCTCTATTTTTGAACTTAATTTTGCTTAGTTTTAAGAGCAGTTCACTTCAAGTCCTATGACTTATTTCCATTTTGATAGAGAATCGAGTGGTTTCGAGTGAGAGCATAAAAGACATGATCGATTGGCGATTTAGTCTCTCTTCTTTTTCTCTCTCCTCTCATCTCTCTATCTCTCTCTCTTCTCTCTTCTCTCTTTTTTCTCGTTTTATTCTGTCTCTTTTATCTTCTATCTGTCGTCTCTTCTCTCTCTATCTTCTCTTCTTCTTTCTTCTTTCCTCTCTTTTTGTCTCTTCTCTCTTCTCAGATAATACTTTTTTCTCTCTGCTTTCTCCATATATATTTATTTTAGATATATTATATTATATATATATATAATATATATAGTTTATTTTATATATATATATATATATATATATTGATTATTATTTAAATATATATTATCTATTATAGTATATTATACTCTATCACTCGAAATTTAGAAAAGCTAATTTTGAAATTTAATTCATTATTAAAATACATCAATTATGAATTTCTTCGTGATTGTACTTCAATTTTATCAATTTTCTAATTTTATTAATATAATCCATTAGTAGTTTTTATTTATTCATCTTTCAGTTCGAATAATGTTTTAAAACTATGAAAGCGCTAAATGTAAAAAAGAAAAAAAAATGTATAAGAAAAATATAGTTCTAGTTTTTATTATTCATGTTTCTTGCATCAAGACATTATAAAAATAGATTTCTCTTCAATAAACTTTTCTTAACATTTTATATTAATAAAAAATTTCTTTTGAAATGAAACATTAATCTTTTCGTGAAGAATATTACCGAAATAAGATCATTTTATTCCTAAGAGTTTTTGAGCATGTTAAGTAGTCTGTAAGTTATAAATCTGTAAGTTAATTAAGTTTATAATTGTATACAATCAGATGTTGTATTATGGTTTTCTTCATCATCTTTGGGCGATATTAATAAGAAAGTCTAAGCACAACACACCACACACACTACACACATGCAACTACTTTATACAGGTTATATATGTATATATTAGTATATTTTATATAGTATATTATATATATATTATATATAGTATATTATATCTTATTATATATCTTTATTATTATTAGATGTTATATATATAGTATGGATATTATTTATTAATATATAGTGATATTTAATTAAGTATAATGTATATTATATATTTATGTATTATAATATTTATTATATATATTATATATACTATATTATTATTATATATATATGTATTATAATATATATATATATATGTTATAAGGTGTATTGGCGGATGGTAATTTTTCACTATCCGCGGATTTGCGTGAATAGTTTAAATCATTATCCTGCGGATTGCGGTTGGCGAATAGTTAATTTTTTAGTTTGACCAAGGTACATCATATATATATATAATCTTATATATTATATATATATATTATTATTATTTATATATATATATATTTATATATATATATTATATCTATTATATATTATATATATATATTAATAATTAATTATATATATTATTTGATCTTTCTTCTTTCTTCACTTCCTCTTTGCCTCAATTATTGGGTAGGTCTGTATAATGCTAGGAAAAGAAAAGCAGTAGGAGAAACATGCAACGTCGAAAAGAAAGCAGTTCCGCCCCTCTTGTTACCATTTTAAATGTAGTGAGACTCGTAGCAGACAGATAAAATCAACCTAGAGCATCATTTGTATGTTTGCGGGACTCGACCTCAATATGGTAATTGTCAATGTAGTTTGGTTCATGCTGGCCAGGTTGGCATCGAACCATGGCTCATGCAACAATCGCCATTCTATCCTATCATGCACCTTTATGTCTCGCCTCTGCCAACTCAATTTCTCTCCTTAAGATTTCGTCACCGACTAATCCACTTTCCTCTTCGGTTTCCCAGCCGTCGGTTTCCAACACACTACCACTATAGCATTCCGTTACCACCGATCTTTCATTCATCTTTCAAATGACCAAACCATCTTCATATAACTTTCATTTATTTCTCTCATTTAAACCTTTTTCACACCACACCACTCCTTAATATTCATCCTACTTTATTTAATTCTTTTCACACTAATGACCTAGATTGTCATCTGACACATTGGAACTTTAGATCTATACTTCTGGTAGTTCAGCCATAGTCTCACATACATACAATAACACTGGTACAACATACTCATGTAGATCTAGCGCCTCAGGTTAGTTTCCCTTTACATTCACCAAAGATTTTAATTGCACCAGCCAATTTCCTGCCATTCACAATTTCCATACACTGCATCATCCGTTTCCCTTCTCATCCAACACAATACCTAAATATTTAAACTCAGACACTTGCTTCCAGCTGCTCATCATCTAACCTAACTTCACACTGAGGACTGTCTTACCATAACCATAACCTTACTCTTTCTACGTTTACTTTTCAAACATCTTTTACATACCTGGCCAAATCTCGTCCACCATCTCTAAATCTCTTCAGATCGCCACCGAAAATATCCGCTACAATAGGGTAGGGCACCTCCACTCTCTCTGAATTCTCATCATTCTAACACACATTTATGTCATCCCCCTCGAATTCTGTCATACCCTCCATGATACACATTGAAATAACCATAGGAGACATAACACAACCCTGTCTCATCCGTATTAATTAACAATCACATTGACCATTTATTTTCTTACAACACGCTTTACTATCGTCATATCCGATATTTGATTCATTCATAGAAAGCCTACACACACCATATATCAATATACCTGCCATAAGCTTCCTATTTAATGCTCTATCATACGCTGTTTTGTAATCCATAAACTTAGATATAATTTTTTTCTTCTTCTCCCTCATTTTCTCAATCATTTGTTCATGTTGAAAGATTGGTGATCCTCATCCTCTACTACTCTAAACGCATTCTTTCATTCGTCTTATTCTCTATGTTCAGAGTTTTTCTTTGTGTTGTTTTGCTTTTAGAGTGGTGGTGTCTTTTGTTGTTTTTTTGTTTGTTTTTTCCTTTCGAACAAAATACAGATATACCTGGGTTTTGTGGTTGTTCCCGTTAGCAGGTTCAAGTGAGTCGTCTATAGGTGTTTGTGTAGCATGTTCGCGGTCTTTTGTTCTCTCGCTTGATATGTCAAGTGTAATATTAGGGGTTGGTGCTATCCTCCAGGATCCTTTGGAATATAGCGTCCTTCACATATACGCTTTATTTTGAATATTTGGCAAGGGTTCAATGCGAATCATTGGGTCTGCCTCCGCTCTTGATTTTCCTAGTATTGTGTGTTTGGGTTCATTCTGAAATACTTGCGAGATTTTAGAGGCGGCATGTGCTTCACTGGTTGCTGAGCTGCTAGTCGTCATTACCGTCTCCTTACGTAATAAATTGCTCAAATTGCGTTGTGCCTTCCAAAATATAGCTTAGTTTCGATTTCTATGCAACGTGCCAACGAGTCACTTCACTACCCGTCTGCACTATGACTTGTGTTATGGTATTTATGGGGCAGATTTTGTTCGAGAGTGTTGATTTCACTTCGTGCCCTGAGGCGTGCCTTTTAGGTGTGTGCGAGGGCGATCCTTAGTTCATGGTGTATTCCTAAGAGCAATGTTATTCCGCTTATTTGTGCTCGTGTTTCTTAAGCTTGCGGGCTTCTTCCAGAAGAGCTTCTATTTCCTTGTATGTCCTCATTCATCCTCTTCCAAACTGTCATTTACTCTTTGTTTTCTCCTCCTACGTATGCATCTTTTTAGTATTTCTTTTTGTCCTCCTTGATTATAATTTCCAAGCATTCTTGTCTTTTGCACTGTTATCGATTTGCTTTTTAGTAATTGCACCAGCTTTCTTTGTTTACCTTTACCGTTTCATCACCTCTTTTTATTTTCAGAACATTTTCGGTGTTACATTCTTAGCTTCATACTTTTATGCACAATCCAATACTTCTTTGCGGACTGACTGTAACTAATTGCTTCCTTCATTGCCCCTTAGATTTGTTTTCATGTAAATGCACTTGTTCACCATTCAGCTGGCGATTTATGGTAGCGCAGCGCTTCTTACATATTTCTTATTCTTGCTCACTAACTTTCTGCACTCTTATTTTACTTACTTCTTTCGTTATACTTCTTCTCATCAGCTCGCACTAATGTAATGTGACATAGAAAACATAATTGATCCGAATTAATTGCCGGATTCGTAGTAGTCCCTCACTTTGATTTTATCAGTATCGATCAGTATCTTCAATTCATTTCTTCTTCTGACCATATATCATTATAGTATCATTTTCTTTTTCACGTGTCGATTATCATCGGTCGACGGTATTACCAATCTTCTTACGTTATTTAATTGGCTTTGGATATCTTGTTGTGTGGTTATAATGAATAGTATTTCTTTAGCGTTTATCTATTTACTTTTTCTCTCTTCAGAGTAATTAAATTGTCATCTGTTCTATCTCTATGTATTCATATTTTCTGCTTTGTTTGTTGATCCGCACTCTTTTTTCCATCTGTTCTTCTTGTTAGTGATGTTTTTTATTTTTTTCGGTTTCGTTTTTTGATCATTCTGATTGTTGTTTTGCTAATTATTGTCAGGTCCTCAGATGTTCATCTTGAATACTCCTACTCACTCCTGATGGCGATTCAGTTATTCAAATTATACTAAAATATTATCGTATTTCTCTTTTCTAACGTTTTTCCTTTCTTCCTGATTGACATATCGTCATTATACTAACTATTTTGTTTGTGTTTTTTGTTTTGTTTTTTGTTGTTTTTTTTTTTTTTTTGGTTTTTTTTTTTTTTTTTTTGTTTTTTTTCCATCGTTGTACATTTTTTCAACTCTGTTATAATTGTAGTTCTTCATTGATAGTTCGTAGGACTTCTTATTAAAGCTAATATTCTACTCTTATTATGCTGTATTCATATTCATGTGACGTCTTCTCTCGTTATTTTATTAGAAGTTGTGTTGCAATTTCTTTTTTCTGTTCTCTCTCTTGCATTCTCTTTCGACACTCAGGACTTGCACTATTCTTTTCACATCGAATCCCTTTAATGTTCTCCGTTTTCTCTTTTTATCTTGTTTATATTGTATACTAGTTGATTTGCGGTTATGTATCAAATTGTTTCTTCTTCTAAATTTATCATCTTTCTCTGGTTTATCTCTCTTGTCTCTGTTCAATCTTGTATTTCTTGACGTTTTCCTATTATCTTCATGTTCGTATTTTCTCATCATTTTTCGTGTTTGTCTTCGTGAATGTTTGTATTGTTGGTTTGATGTTACTTGGCCGAATTCTTATTTGATATTGTTCTTTGTGTGCATTGGCTATTCAGTCTTCTTTTATATTATGAGTATTTATGGTGGTTATGTTGGGGCTATTTTGATCAGATCTCTCAACTTTATCGACGCTCTCTTTAGTTCGATTCTTTTTTCGTATCGTTATCCGGCATACGATGTGGGTAAATTTGTCTTCCCTTCTCTGCAACATGGTGATATATTTGTGAAGGTTAGTATGGTTGATTGTTTTTCTGGTAAGGTGTTATTCTTGTGAAGTGGGTGTGTGTATTTGTATATTCTATTGTGTTTTAGTTTTTATTGTATGTTGGAGTGAAATTGTGGTTAGTATTATTTGTTGTCCTTAGTATTGAATAGTGTGTATATTGAATGCTCATAAAGTATTGAGTAGATGTATGCACCATTTAAATTGTATGGTGGAGGTTAATTTCTGTTTCGATGTTTTGCTGTGTCATTCTTTCCTCATATATATTTTTAGACTTGAATAGGTATTTTATTTATAGTTATTAATGAAGGATCATCTGCAAAACAGTATTTTGTTTTTGTTTTTTTATTATTTGATTATTATTTTTCATTATAACTTATCTTTTATGTTTATTTCATATTTATTTTTTTTTTATTTTTGTTAGTTTTATTTTGTTTTTTTTTTATGATATGATTATAATTTTTTTTTTTTTTCGTATATTTATGTGTTTATTTTTTATATTTTCTTGCTTTTATTTATGAAACGCGAAAAATTTTTATTCTATTTTTTTTTGTTTATATATTGTGGTTATTTTTATGGTGATGTTTGTTTAATCTGAATATGCATATTTATAACGCTTAGTTTTGATGTGAAGTATCTGTAAGTTTTGTAGGTGAGGCTTCTGTTAGTGTTAATTATTATAATTGTTGCCAAATATTTTAATATTAGTTGTCTTAATTAAATTTGTTCATACTTTAATATATTATAGGGTTCTTCTGGATGTTTGAAGCGTTAGATTTTCGGTCCATATAAACAAAAACATAAGGATCATTATTTTGAAAGAAGACTATGAAATAATTAAAAAAAGATTGTTATGTTAAAAAAAAAGTTAGAAAGAAAGAGGAAAATCAGATTTAGTTAACTTAGTTTGATTTTTTTGAAAAAAAGGTGTGATGCTTGTAAGTTAGTTTAAAGTGATCTCTAATGTGTTCACCTCATAGTTTGTTTAATTGGGGCAAAGTTTTAATACAAAGCGATTCATGATTTTACGTGGGTGGGGTCAAGTCTTGTTTAAAATGGTCGTCATGCATTATGTTTAATTTTGTGATTGAGGATTGGTCTGTTAGGGTGAGTGCCGAGTTTTGTGAGTCAGAAGTGAGTATTTTTGGTGTTGGTATTTGGCGTCTAGTAAAATCATTTAGTTTTCGCAATATAGAGGAGGTAAGTTAAACAGGAATTCTTATATACACATTGGGAAATGTTATTGAAGTTGTGAGTTGGAGGTTTTAAAATACGTTTTAGAGAAGATGTGCTGGAGGTGGTTAGTCTAAGAGATGTAGGTAAGGATTTAATGATTTTTGATATGAGGGGTATGAGGAATGGGTAAATAAGTGAGGGTTAATGTGGGAAATTGTTGGGGGTTATAAAATTTCTTTTTTTGCGTCTCTTTGTTGGAGTGATTGTGGAGTATTTATGTTTTTAGGGTTAAGAGGTGTAGTGTTGAAGTGATAATTGTTTGAATTTCATTGTAGGAAGGGAGGAGAGCAAATTCGGAGGGCTTTAAGAAAAAGGGAAGGTTTTAAAACCCTGATTTTTGTGTTGGTGGAGTGGGAAGAAAACAATGAATGTATGAAGGGTTAAAAGTTGGTTTGGCGATAAACACTGTAAAGCAAAATGGGACTGTTATCACAGGTAAGGAGGGTGTCAAGGAAGGTAAGGGTTTTGGTTGTTGGAAGAGTTCCATTGTAAATTGTTGAACTGATTTAAATAGAAGAGATAAATTGTAGGAATCTTTATTTTAAATATTTCAGATAGTCCTCTTTCAGCGTCTGAAAGAGGATCCAGTAATTCAGTAAGGATCGAAAGTCGTTCTATCGCTCAGAAGACATTTTATTATGTGAAAATTTTTTAGACTTGATATATTTGCAGTTTATTATAAATTCAGGTTTTTAATATTGATATACGGTATATATATATATATTATATACTATTGTATATATATATATTATATATTATTTCTATATATATATATATATATATATATTTTTAGTATATATATATTATATATATATATATGTATTTTTTTCTTGTATTTATCATTTATGTTCTTTAGTTTATTTTTATTGATTTCTTTTTTGTACTCATGTTGTATTGTTATAGTTAGTTTGGTATTTGTTGATGTTTTTATATTATTTTGTATATTTTTATTTTTATTTTATATTTATTTTAGTATTTTATGTTTTTTATAATTTTATTGTGTATTTATTATTAGGTTTATTATTTTTTTGTTTTGATTGATGTTGTATTTTTGATACTGTGTATGTTTATATTTAGTTTATGTATGGTATGATTAGTATTATACTATATCTTTATGTATTGGTAGTAGTGTGATAGTATTGTGATATGATATATGGTAGGTGATTGATGGATAGTATGGTCTATAGTGGTTTTATATTATATTATATAATTAGTTAGTGTGAGTAGTTTGTGTATAGATATTGTTATATATAAATATTTGTTTGTTTTTTTTGTTTGTTGTATATATATTTTATTATATATAGTATGTGTGGTCTATATCTATTATATATATTAGTAGTTATTATTTATATTTTATTATATTATATATATATATTATATATATATATATATATTATATATATTATATATATAATATATATATATTATATATTCTCTTAATCAAACAGAAAATGCAGAACCTTTGAAAAGGGAGTGGACAAGATGAGAGGTTGCCAGATGTAATAAGAAGTTTGCAGACAAAGCTTGTAAAAGTGGGTAGGAGGAGCTAGAAGGACACATGGTGGAACGAAGAAGTGAAAGTGCAATGCAGATATAGAAAACGAGAAAATGTGAATAGTTGAAGAGAAGAAGTGAGAGGCGAGGAGTGAGTAATGTAATTGCAAGATAATGAAGCAGAAGAATGCAGAGGATGGCGAAGAAGGAGGAAACGGAGAAGATAGCGGCAGAATTAACGAAAGAGGCAAATGAGGGGAATGAAGCTGTTTAAGATGGCGAAGCATATAGAAAATGAAGAATAAAATAGAAACATAAGGATAAGAAATGAGAGAATACTGGTAAACCGGAAGAAGGATGAAAGGTGGAGGAGGACTTGTTCTCGTAGAATACGGAGCACAATGAACGAGTGGTGGCGGAAGAGGGGAAGCAGCAGGGGGAGAGGACAGGAGAAGGGAGATCACAATGGACGAATATGAGGAGGCTATAAAAGATGATAAGAGAAAGTTCCAGGAGAGGATGGAGTGGCAGTAGAGTTGGTGATGGAGGGAGGAGAGGAATTGAAGGAGAGAGTTTATAACCTGTTAAACATTTGTTGGAGAGAGGGAAAGTGCCAGATAGATCGAGGAAGCTATAATATACAATATACAAAGGTAAAGGAGAATCAAGCAACTGTGATAAATACAGAGGATTTCATTGATGACACTGGCAAAATCTACGAAAGAATATTGGAAAGAAGTTGAGAGTGATTGTGGAAGTCGAGACTTGGGGGAGGAACGATGGGTTAAGAGAGGAGAGGAGACAGATTTCTGTTTAACACTAAGGATTGTTATGGAAGAAGAATGTTAGAATACGGCAAGAGTTTTTTTATGTTGGCTTTATTTGCCTCTGCAAATGTTTTTGATTCTGTAACCAAGGGGAGACTATGGAGAGCCATGGAAGAAAATTTATGGAGTGAGTGGTAGAATGAGAAGCAATAATGAGTAATGTACGAAAGGTAGATGTAAATCAGACAGAGTGTGGAAACGATATATGTTTGAAGTAAGACACGGAGTTTAACAGGGTTAGTGTATTATCGCTATATTGTTTATAATTATATTTAGACGTGGTAATAAGGAAAGTGAAGGAGAGATTAGGAGTTTTTGATGGATATAATGGCATATGCCGACCTAGCATGTTGAAGTGAGGAGGAGGAGAAGATACGGGGGTGTGAGGTTGTTTGTGGAGGAGTTTGGATAAGGCAGGGATGAGATGAATGTACCATAAGACAGAGGTATTATGGGTAAGGAGGAACGATGAAGGATGAGGATGATGGTGGGGGAAGAGGAGGTGAAGGCGTATATTGAGGTGGATGTTTTAAGGGAGGGAGGTGGTGGAGGGAGAGATTACTACGACAGAATGGAAAAATAATGGACATGCTCTGAAGCACTGTACCCTTGATGAAGGAAAAGGAAATGTTGGAATGGAGGTTAAAAAGGTATCTTCTTAAGTATATTTGACTCAACGCTGCTGTATGCGAGTGAAACGTGGATACCAGAACGGAGGGGAGGAGAGTAGATACAAGCGGAGAAATGAGGGCTTTGAGAGCAATGACTGAAGGAGCAGAAGAGACAGAATAAGGACGAAGTAACCAGAGGTGGGGCAGATTCGTTATCGTTTCCGTTACTAACGGATTAGTTTTTGACTAACGGAGTAACGGACTCGTTACTTTTTATTTCTAACGCTCCGAATAAGTTCCGTTATTTTTTCTCCGTTACTTTTTAGTCCGTTACATTTTGCTCGACTTTCTTTGAATGTCGATAGCCAATTGACCACCCCATCAAACTAAAAAATGCTTTTATTATTATTATATTATATATTCTTATTCTAAATTATTTTTAATATATAAATATTTATATTTTATATATATATTTATACTATATAATATATATATATATATTATACTATATTATATATATATATATATATATTATATATATATATTATATATTAAATATATTATTATATATATATATATATTATATTTTATATTATTATATTTCTATATATATTCTTATATTATATAATTATATATATAGTTTATAATATATAAATATTTAATATTATTTACAAATGAATTCTAAATTATTTTATATACATAAATATTAATATCTATTATTATATATATATATATATATATATATATATATATATCAAATGTCTTTATATTTTCCATAAAATAAAAAGAAAAGGATAATAAAAAAATGCCTCTCTTACTATGTGAGCATCAACTATGGTTATAAACTAAAAGTAAAAAAGATTTTATACTTTTTAATAATTTTTTGAAATAAGAAAACTGCTGAAAAATTATTTGATGGTCGACATAGAGATTCCTAATGAAATACATTGGGTATAATTATGTAAAAATATGAGCTAAAATAGAGAAAACAGAAGAAACTTGCAAGCAAATAAAGAATTGCGAACTCAAACAAGCTATTGAAAGCTACAAACTGCCAACTTGCCAAAGTAAATTGTAAAAGCAAAGTACAGCATTGAACTTCAATCAACATTAGGAAGATATTTTAAGAAACACTTAGTACATCTATTCATCAAGAGCTTATTATTTCACAAGAAGAAACTATTGAGGTGGAATTACTAGATTGACTAATACTTTAAGCTGAATCCTAAAAGCCAAAAATCATTTAGTAATTAAGCAGGGTTTTACAAGGAAGAAATATTGAGGTGAAATCCTAACAATCACAATCTTCAATCATTTAGTTTATTAATAAGGAAGCTATAGAAGAACTTTACAACGAGAACTCTAGAAAAGTAAAAATTCATACGGAAAAAATTAAAAAGGATTTTTTGGCTATTGATTAGAGCATAATTCTTCAAGCAACTTTTATTTAATAAAGCAGCCCTATATGTAAGTGAAACCACCCTAAAGCTCAGCCACTTCTGATAAAATCAAATTCATCGTAAATCTTAGAAGCTACATTTTATTTTTATAGTTGGTGTGAATGTGGTATGAATGTAAAAAGTAAATAATACCTTTTAGTAAGAAATAAGTTCAAGGGAAAAATAAATAAAAAAGCAATAGGAATGCCATTTATAATTTTTTCTTTCTTTTTTTTAACATCCCTTGTAAGATGTTTTTTGAATATTAGTCTTTAATTTTGTATATGTGTTTACTTTTAAAGCGTCAAAAATTTCTTTTATAATAAAGTTTCTTTTAAGTTGTAATGCTAGTTTTTTTGATATTAGAAAAAATATATATTTCCTACTATGCAAGAATAAAAAATGTGTTCTGAGCTGCGTATTACTTCCAATTGATGATAGGATCAAGTTCTTCTAATTAAGAAGCTTGGATGTAGATCAAAAGCTGTCAGGCTCAGATGCGGAGGAAGAATAATCCCACTGAAGGAAAGTATCAAGAAATTTAAGCATAGAAAAAGAAATATAGGCAACTAAGAAAAAAATATTAAGGTAATTTAAATATTATAAACTAATAAAATTTATCAGTATATATATATATATTATATATATATTATATAGATATATATATTATAATATTATTATTAATATAATATATATAATATATATTATATATATATATATTATATAATATATATTATATATATATATATATTATATATATATATAATATATTACATACTATATATATATATTTATATATACTATATATATATTATATATATATTATTAATATATTATATATATATATATATATATATAATATTTATATATATATATATATATATATATATATATATATTATCTATATTTTATATATCTATATCTATATATAATATATATATTATTATATATATATATATATATAAATGTGTTAAAATAACATCCTTCCTTCATTTTTTTTAATTTTATATAAATAAATGAGTGAATGGTTTGATAGTCAGCCACCGCATTAATACTTTTTTAATAATAAGCGGAATATAATATTTTAAATAAGCGATATCAAACAACAAAAGAAATGGGGAGAATATAGATGAACTGAAAATAATGAAGGAGGTTTTAAAGGTGCCTTCAGGAAACTTGCTGCAGTGACTATAAAATAAATATATTAAAGGCCAAATTATGGCATGCATTATAAATAATTTGGCTTAGTTTTCGAAATCATCTGACGACTCAATTAGACGCTCAAGTCGAATCTCTAAAAATTAATGTAGTGAATTAAATGCCAGAATCTCTAGAGTCAGACAAATGAGCAGTGGCTTACTTAAAATTAGAGCCTATTATAGTTGAAAGTGGATATTTCAACAATAGCATGAATAGTTATGAGCGCAGATTAGACCAAAAGACAGTTGCTAGTAATATCTAGTAGGGGAGTAAGTAAGTATATCTGTTTCAAAAGTTAATAGCACAATCTTTATTACTTGAAATAAAAAAGTAAATAAAAATTAAATATAGGATGAACAATACTTGGGCAAAAAAAGGGAACAGAATTTAGATATGTACCGACACAGTAGTCATATAAAAAACTTAGAAAAGAGCTTATAAAAATTGACAAAAGTTTAGAAATCAATTTTCAGTATTTTACTCTGTAAAATGAGAATAAAATGTAAATTTTCAGAAAAAAATAAAAAGTAGAGTTGAAATAATAATCAGAGTCTAAACTAGCAAGAAATTTTTAAACAAAGGTTAGAAGTAGTATTTAGAATCTCTGCATATGTGAGCTGAGGTTTATTTTCAGGAAAGGATCCAACTAAATTTAAAGGTTTTATTTTAATTTTCAGGACCTAAAATATAGAAGGAAAATGTGAAATGAAATGAACAAACTTTACTATTTAATCAAGTATACAAGGTGAAGCATAAAATATAGTGAGAAGTTGTATGCATATGGTATGAAAATTAAGTTTAAAAAGTCAATAGAAAAGTCGAGAAACAATAGGAAATGAACAATTTATTGCTAATACATCTTGAAAAGCTAGAGGATTGGGGAAAATTAAGAATGAAGATGGTGAAGCTATGGCAGAATTTTATTTGTTTTTAGAACGATATTATAATGATGGAAAATATTACTCCATTGAATGAATTAAATTCTACAAATGCTATAAACAAGGATAATAAAAATGAAGAAGACAGTAGTATGATAATGGAGAAATAAAAGTACATTAAAGGTTTAAAGAAAATAAAAAGGTAAATTTTAGTACATTCACAAAGTTTGTTGAAAAAGAAGCAAGAATCATGAATACACCTTTATTTGGAGAACTTGGGTACAAAACCAAAACAAACAAAATTGCAAGGTGAAAAAGGTAAGTCATTTTATACAAAAGAATTACTTATAAAAAAGATAAAATGTTAATATTAAGAATAAAATAATAGAATAATAATCAAAAAGATAATAATATAATAATAATATATAATAATAATAATAATAATAATAATAATATAATAATAATAATAATAATGATATATAATATAAATGGAATAATAATAATGACAATAAAATAAAGAATAATGGGAGTAATAATAGTGTTAAATATTAATTAATAAATCTCGTTTTTGTAATTTTTTGTAAAAAGGACATGCATCAGTTAATTAGTGCAAATTTCTAGAAGAACAAAGCCAATTTGAAGGAAAAAGTTCATTAAAGACATTAAATTATGCTTTAAGTGTCTCAGATCAAAATCAATTTAGTAGTAATTGTAAAAGGCCAGAAAAATGTGAAAGATGCAAAAAAAAAGCAACATTAACATTCTACATAAGAGAAAAGAAATGGCAGTTTAACAAAGAGAGGCAAGACGCTCAAACCCTTCACAACAGCATCACTGTGCATTTAGAAGATAAAGATAAGAAAGTAGAGTCAAAAGAGTCAGAAACTAATGATGAAAAAACTTTCAAACAAAAGTAAGTGATGGAGTTATTATATACTGCTTGTGCCAGTAAAATCAAGCTTAAAGGTAAAGATAAGTGATTAAGACATATATGGGTTTAGATACTATTCTTCAGCGTGTTTTTGGATTTGAATTTAGTAGCGCCTTGGAACTTGACATTTGTGCAGCTCAGAAGGACTTAGTATAAACAATGTATGGACACGTTATTTAAAACTACATCTAAACAATCTAGAAATTTATGATATTGGATGAGGAAATCTGAACCATAAATAATGTATACTGCAAGGAAAATTGGCCCTTTAAAAATAGAAGAGAGTCCATCTATCAAAGATATACATGGATTAGAATACTTAAATCATGCCCTTTAACTTCATAGAATCAAAAATAGGTTTGTTAATAGGGGATTGAATAAAAGTAAATTGTTAAAAGCCCATAGAAGTAGTAGAAGGTCATTTTCAGTTAAGTATTTATTTGGATGGGCTTTACAAAGGTTACACCAGTGGTATCCAGCAATTTATGAGCTAGATGTATAAACAAATACAAGAAAAGATGATATTTGCTTGAAAAAATATTGCTTAAGAGAATTTTCTGAAAAGAATCCAGAACAAGTTTTTGTGACAGTGTAGAAGATTTAAAGTGGAAAAAATAAGGTTGAAATACTTGAAAAGAAAAATACGGTAAATTTCAAGTTGGTTTCATTTAAAAAAGAAATCAGTCATTTTCCTAATTCAAACATTCATGCCTTAGCAAGATAGTATTCATTAAATAGTAATTTTTGAAAGATAAGAATAATCATTTTGTACGGTATATGTGATAACATAGATGAATGCTAAAAACTAAATTTTGCAGAAAGGATTGAGAAACATGAACTATTAAACAATGAAAGATTTTATCTGACACATCATAGTGTAATACATCCACAAAAGAAAAAATTGAGGGTAGTATTTAATGCAGCTTTACCATACAATGGTATTTCTTTAAATAATAGTTTACTTACAGGCCCAGATTATATTTTCCAATCTACAAGGCATCTTTTTAAGGTTCAGAAAAGAGAAATATGCTTTCATAGCAAGAGATGTTTTTATAATAAGGTATTGATAAGATAAAATTATCAGCGCTTTTTATGGTTCCCAAATAGTAATTTAGATAAAACTCCAAAAGAATATAGAGTTAAAGTTCATATATTTGGAAGTGTGAGCTCACCTTCAATTGCAAATTATGTTTTGAAGCAAACTACAAATGTAATTGAAGCAGAAAAATTTAGTAATTTAGCCAAAGATACCATACTTAGAAATTTCTATGCTGATGATTGTTTAAAGTCTGTAAAATCAGAAAATGATGCTATAGCAGTTTATAAAGAAGTAAAGAAATTTTCAAATTATAGAGAAAAATGAATGAAGTAGCAAGTTTCCAAGGAATTTTCTGTTAGAAATGTGAAAAGAAATTTTGAGAAAAGTATAATGCTATAACTTATCCTTGGAGAAGCTACTCAAAAAAAGTATTAGGTTTAGCTGGACCAGAAAAGTTTTAATAAAAGCTAGAGTAAGATATACAAAATAAAGATTGACAAAAAAGGAAGCATACTCAGTTTGCATTTTTTCCATATAGATCACTGTGTTTTATTAGCCAGTATAGTGGTAGTCTAAAAAGATATTCAAAATTTTGTGAAAAAATTAATTTGGGATGAAGAAATCCCATCAGATAAAAAAAGGTTACTAAAATGGCTAAAGTGATGTTTAATAAGCTAAATGATTTTCAAGTTCCTAGGCCATACAATCCAATTGTCTAAAGTATAAAAGTGTAGAACTACATTATTTTTTCATGATGGTTCAAATTGCATATGCTGCAGCAGCATACATAAGATACATTGGAAGGATGACGAAGTATATGTTCATATGTGTTATCTTAACAATTGATACATTTTGATGAAATTTGGTGTACTATTACAAATCGAATTAGTACAAGCAAATAAATGTAAACCTCACAAGTCTAAAAGACATTTAGATATGAACTAAACAAGAGTATTTTTTGGTAGATAGTGAAATTGTATTCCATATATTAAAAATAGTCAAAAGTTCAAAGATTTGTACAAATAGGTTTTCTATATTAGATCACAACAAATATAAGCATGGATTATGTACCAGGAACGCTAAAATAGCAGATTATAGCAATCTAAAGGTATATCTGTTATGAGTTTTTTTGAATAATAAAAATGGAGCACTGGGTCAGAATTTTATATAAAGGACAAAGCTGCATTGGCCTGGCAAATATAGAAAGTAATTGATGATGAAAATGAGAAGATTTAAAAAAATATCCTGTAATGGCATACAACTACAAGAAAGATTCAACAGACAGCTCATACATTCTGTGTCAGATTGGATGAAATTAAAAGTAAAAGTGGCAACATGGATTTTAAGAGTTAAAGAAAGTTTGCATAAGAAAACTGAAATAAAGGTGCTATGACAATCACAGAATTAAAAAATGCAGAAAAAGCTATATACAATATTGTAAAAATACTGAATATTATATAGTTTGTGGGCACCACTAATTGAAGTGATTTCAATTTGCATATACGAATTCGAATATACATTCCATAAACTTATAAAGGAATGATAGGTGGGAGGAATAAAAATCTGAATGATGTATCCTTCGATTTTAAACATCCAATTATTTTTTCAGATAGACATAACGTTACAGTACTTATTATTAGGTATTTTCATAGAATTAATGGACATTTATTAGGAAAACAAAGAGTTTTAAATACATTGAGAGAAAAGTCATTGGAGCAAATAAAATTATTAAGAAAATTCTGAAAGAATGCATAATTTGTAGAAAGTTTTATGCAAGGCCAACTGAACAACTGATGGTAAATTTGCACACTGATATACTTGAAAGTGGCATACCTCCTTTTACAAACATAGGCATAGATGCATTTGGTCCATTTTTAGTGGTAAGATGGAGAGGTAAAGTTAGAGATAAAAGATATGGATTAATATTTTCATGCTTAAGTAGCAGGGCAATACACTTAGAAATGTTGTATTCATTGGAAACAAGTGCTTTTATCAATGCTCTTAGAAGGTTTATAAGTCTCCGAAGTAATGTGAAATTAATCTGATCAGTTAATGGTAATTAAATAATTTTATATAAATATTTGCAAATCATAAGCAAGTATGATAAATTTTTTTTGAGCAGAAAAGAAATAAGTGGTATTCAACCCCTTATTCTTTTCATAAGAAGGTCATTTTTTGAGAGCATATTAGAATATAGAGAAGATATTGCAAGCTTTCACTCTTAAGAACAGCAATAAGGTTGACAGATGATAATTTGAATACTTTATTTTGTGAAATTAAATTCATTATAATAACGACCAGTAAAGAAGTTTCAAAATGATTTAGAAAACTTAGAGCTTTGACACCAAAATCATCTACTTCTTAAAAGTAATATAACTTTTCCTCCAGGATTATTTCAGGACAAGGATTGCTACTTATATAAAAGATGGAAACAAGTTCAGTATCTTGCTGATTTGTTTTGGAAAAGATGGATTAAAGAATATGTCCCTTTATTGCAAAAAGAAGTAAATGGTTAGCAGAAAAAGAATCACACAAAGGGAGATTTGTTCTTTTATAGATGATTCAACCAGAAATATGTGGAATTTAGGAAAAATAATAAAAGTTACAAAGGTGACTCAAACAGAGTGAGAATAGTAGATGTAAAAATAAATAAGCAAAAATACTTTAAAACAACAGTTTGAAAGGCACCAATAACAAAATTGATCTTTCTGAGAGAAAGTGCAGGATTATAACAGGGACAACAGAATTATAAACTAAGGAAACTAAGAATTATAAGAAAACTTAATATCTTAGCACAAAAGAAAACCTTTCTTATATTTTTCCATTAAAATATAAAAATTAAGGAATAAAAAAATAAAAAATTCATTACTATGTGAGCATCAATATGGTTATAATGTTACAAATTTAAAGGGTCAGATAGGCAGAAGGTTTGCAATTTGATAAGAACTGCTTGACAAATCAGATACAAGGTAGGGCAATATTAAGGCTTGCAATAGAAAAAAGACTAAAGAAGCTATATTAAGTAAAAATAGTAATTAGGAGATACTGCATAGGCAAATATAAGGCATTGCAGCACAACTCAAAACAAGCTATTGAAGTACAAAACTGCTATTGTTCAAAAGTTCTTGAGAAGAAAAGAAGTAAAGGAATTGAACTTAATCAACATTAGGAATGTATTTGAGAAAACTATTAGTACATCTATTTCAATAGAACTTATTAATTTCACAGAAGAAACTATTGGGTGAAATTACTAGAAATTGACTAATACTTAGCTGAATCATAAACAGCCAAAACTTTGAGAGCCAAAAGCCGGGTTCTTTCAAGGAAACAATTTGAGGTGAAATCAAAATTACAATCTTCATATTTAGTATATGATTAAGGAAGCTATAGAAGAAACCTTAGAACAACGAAGAAACTCTACAAAGCTAAATTATACGGAAAAAAATTAAAAAGGAATTTTTTGGCTATATGATAGAGCCAATAATCTTCAAGCAACTTTATTAATAAAGGAGACATCCCTACAACTTGAGTAATATCTAACACCCTAAGCTCAGCCGCTTCTGAAATCCAAATCATCAGTAATTAGAAGGTACATTATTATTTTTTATAGTTGGTGTGAATGTGGTATGAATGTAAAAAGTAACAATGAGTTTTTTAAAGCAAAAGCTAATAAGGACAAAAATAAAAAAAAGTTCAAAAATAATGATTATTTTTTATTAAATATTTTTTAACATGAATAACTATTTTTTAATGAATATTATGGATAATTATGTATAATATGTTTATTTTTTAGCATTTAGTATTTGTATTTTTATATATTTGTATTTATGTAATGTATATATTTTTTATCATTAGAACCAGTTCCTACTAAGAAAGAAATAAAAATGTGTTTGAGTTGCGTATTCTTCCATATTGAAAATGATAGATAATAATTGTATTATATATTATATAAATAAATATATATTATATATATATATATATATATATATATATATATATATATATATATATATATATATATATATATATATATATATATATATATATTATATATATATACTAAAAGGAATAAGGAGAATCTGCATAGATTAATGAATATGGGTGGTGCTTTTTGCAAGTGATTAGATAAATATGACTAAGATAGTGAGTTAGAATTGAAATCTGATAATTGGTATGTACGAGGTTATACCGCAATAGAGTGTGGGGTTTGATGGTGCCACAAGGTAATAGGTATTTTGGCTGAGGTCATTAGTAAGGAGGCGAGAAAGTTGAAGAATGGTAGATTGGAGGCAATAAGATGAAATTACAAGGTAAATGATCAAGAAAGAAGCGGAGAATGGTGATTGATTGTATTTTGAAGTTGTGTAACAAAATGTGTTTATGGAGAGTATAGTTTCGAGGGATGAGGAGAGCAGTATAGTACCCTATAATAAGGGTAAGGGAGATAAGGGAAACTGTAAGAATTATAGGGAACTTAGTTTATTAAGTGTAGTAGGGAAGATATATAATTATATTTTGGTCGAAAGATGCGTCGAGGTGACTGAAAAGACTGATTGTGAAAAAAGGTGGCTTTAAGAGTGGTAGAGATGTTGGATAAATCTTTACACTGAAAATAAATTTATTGAGAAAATGAGGGAGAAGAATAAATTTAATTTTAGGTTATTGGATTTGTAAACAGTTGTAATGAATGTGGATTATACGGAAGCTCAGTGGCAGGTGTTTTTGGATTATGGTGTTGTTGGATTAGCTTTCTGATGGAATCAAAAGTTATATGACGATAGTGAAGCGTGTGTAGATGTTGAAGTTGAAAGTGATTGTTTTTTATATTTAGCGGAGTGAGCAGGGATGTGCTAGGTCCTTCTTGGTTTACATTTGCATATGGATGGGTTTTTTGAAGAATTAAGGTGGGAATGGCAAGGGATGGTTTAGATAAGGGTTGGTGGGTCGGTTTTAAAATTTTCGACTACCTCTCAAAATTACCGACTGACTTCCCTCTCTTCAAAATTACCGATCCCCCGACTCCGCGACTGATCCAAATCTTGGGCTAGAATGATGGAGATGGAAAGAAAGTGGGAGCTACCTATTTTATGCGGAGGATTTGGTTTTTGGCACGGAATGGACACGAGGGAAGAGATCGGGGTAGACCGAAGAAAGATGGACGAATGGTGGAGGATTCTCTAAAAGATGCCCGCTTACAGACATGAGATGGTTGAAAGAGATGAGGAGTGGTTTCAGGAGAGAGATTGTCTGGAGGAAGACCTCGGTGCGACTGACAGGATGAAAATCTTTTCTGGGAAGGAGTAAGAAGTAATAATATATATATATATATAATATTAATTATATATATTATTATTATATTTATATTATTATTATAATATATATATATATATATATATATATATTATTATATATATTACATTCTGTATCACAAATATAACTCCGCATCCGCACTTAATAAAGATACGCATCCGCGCTTTACGCTGCGGATGTTGAGCGCGGATGTTTATTGTCGACATTTGATAAAGAATTTTATAAAAATTCTTAGATGAATCTTAACTGAACGTAACTTTAATGGAGATGGGATCGTCAACTGTGTAATGATGAATCATGATCTCAACAGCATGAAGTTCATAATAATTTGAATAACAAGTCACTGAGATTGGGATGTTGATACAACAATGGCAAAGGAGTTGACAGGCATTCATAAGGTTTTATTTCAATATCTTCTGTGATCAAGACGTTCCAACTTGCTATAAATGAAAAGTTTTCATATGATGGAAAGATGATATTGCTCCAAGACCCTCTTTCTTTGTACGACGTTCATATTCCAAAGTTAAAATTCTTACTAATGTGTGACATCATATCAAACTGCATTAAGCTATTGAAACCATTTGGAAGAAATTTACAAAAAAAATCAAAGCTCCTACAGCTCTGTTCCGATGTAATGCCATAATTTCTCAACGCTTAAGGAGCATTTTGAAACATATTCAAATGAATGATGATGGTTTTAAAAGAATGAAAGTATGTTAATAAAACTAGAGCTGAAAGCATTGGTTCTGTGGAAATGAAGAACCTTCGTATTATTCAACTTACTTAGCTCCCATTATAAAGGCAAGTCTTTTTGTAACACAATATTAGAACAGTTAAATCGTCACTTGGTGATGCACGTTGAAAATTAAAATCCGACCGTTATTAATTGCCACCTATTGGAAGGTAACAAATATACAGAACTAAAACCTTTACAAGTAAATAATAACAGATTCATTGGAAGAATTTCTATAGTCCAGTAGTGAAGAAACACACGTTTCATTACCAAAGATGTAGTGCAATGATTGAACAACTATCACAGGAAAAAGACTAGATTAAACAATAACGATCTATAAGTTTGGTGAAAGTTAAGCAATTTGTTTAACACGGTTGAGTAAACTCTGCAAGGAATCTTGGCCTGTCTCCAAATAGTGTTCAAGTGAGAAGAGTATTTAAGCAAGGCTGGGCTAATATCGTGATGAAGGAGAAACAGAATCTCAGTATAAAAGGCAGAAAATTGACGTTTCTCAAGCCAACCTTCCTATATTTGATTTCAATACTAGTGCAAAAAGTAGGCCTATATAATCCATTGTAAATCTCTTTCATTAGGGGGGAGGGTTGGGGAAAGAGGTTGATGGGGTGCATTTGAGTTGGGTTCCGTCTCGCCGCACAATGGTAACACAATTATATTATATATATATATATCTTATATATAATATATATTATATATATATATATATAATATTTTATATATATATATATTATATATTATATTATATATTATATACTATATATATATATATTATATATTTATATATATATTATTATATATATATATATATATATGTTACCAGAGTGCAGGGGGCTGGAAAACCCAACTTTTTTTCTAATTCACGCAACCTTTTCGCAGCTCCCCTTTCGAAAAAAAGGTTTATACAGGTTTGTGGAGTTACCCCGGAGGTCGCGGAGTCGGGGAGTCGGTTATTTTGACAAGAGTTCGGAGTCAGAGTCGGTAGATTTTTGAAATTGGGTTGAGTCGAGAGAGATAGGTAATTTTCAGGAGTCCGGGTCGGAGTCGGAGTCGGAGTCGGAGTCGGAGTTCGGCAATTTTCAAGATAGTGAGTTGGAGTTCAGAAAATTTTGAACTGAAAAAGTTTGAATTGTGACTTTGTGAGTGACTTCAATCACTTCATACAAGTTCACTGACATGCGACTTCCGTATCTCAAAATGCAATTGCAACTTCGAAGTTTTTTAATCTGCATCCTATGTTTCAATTTGGATTACTTCTAATATTAACCTTCAACTTTACACTATCTATATTAAAGATTTTGAAAAAAATAAAAGACTCCATGGTACGAAGAGAAATTTCTCTTATTGACAAATATTATATTAGCTGATGTTTATATGTTGATCCTATCAACAGGGTAACTTACTGAGATCAACAACATAAGCTAAATCTACACTTTTGCGACGTGGCCATCTTGTATTAAAAGATTGCAAGAAGTTAAAGAAGAAAAGCAAAGTTCTGATCGAATGCGTACCCGGTTGAATACAGGTCACACATCCTTCTGCTGACTCATTCTTCAGAACCTCAGAAATAAGTTATTGAAAAGCTACTAGATATTGCAAGAAGCTTAGACGAGGGTCCTGGTTCGAGAAAATTGTCAACGGTCTTTCATTATCTTATACATCTTTTTTCATAATGTTCAATAAAATTCTTTGTTGCACTGAATGATTTTGAAAAACTTGATATAAATTTTGAAGCTTAAATTAGAAGAGGCCATGAAAGTATCAGAATTGTAACAAGAAACTACATTGCTGTTTATGCTCTATCAAAACAGTTACACTGACGGTTTGTTTCTCCTCTTTCATTATAAATAGACTAGAGGAAAAACTGAAGGCGGGACTGGCAGATGCTATTTCTATTTTTAGAGCTACAATTCATTCGAACGAGTAGATTAACACTAGATGTTAAATTCATGTAACTAGTAATATAAGCAGCTTTATATTATATTTATATATATATATAATTATATATTTTTATATATTATATACTATATATATATTTATATATATATATATATATATATATATATTTATACGTATATTTATTTTTTTTATTATATAAATATATTTAATATTTATTTTTTTATATATATATTATATATTTATATATTATATATATATATTATATATTTATATATATATATTATATATATATATTATCTTATAGCCGATACTGAATATACCTTTTATCTATTATGATATAATAATATTATATAATATATATATATATATATATATATATATATATATATATGAACGCTATATTTATTAATATATATATTATATATATATTTGGCGTACAATTAATCTCTAATCATAGTATAAATTAATTAAGACTTGTATTTTTGTATTACTCATACAGAATTGTGGGTCTATTATTCTTCTTCTTAATTGTGGAGACATCAATCAATATATCCATATTCCCGAATATTCCATTGTGGTGTTTCGGCTAGTTAGGATTTTTTTTATTTGTCTCATAATTGTTTTTCTTTTTTTCTTAGGGTACGAGTGACGGACTGAGAGAAGTGAAACAGAAGAATGAACTTCAACCAACACGGAGAGTACATGGGACATGCAGTGTTTTTTTAGTGATTATTTTAGTGTGATTATTTAATTATTTCAATTTTAATTATTTCATTTAAGTAAAGATTTTTTTATTTAAAGTTAACGAAGTCATCATTTTTTAAATCTATTTTCAGTTAATTAAAATTTGGATTGTTTTACATTTAAGTATTGAATGGTGACTATTTAATTATTTGCTTATAACGGAATTATTCGATTAATGAGAAAGGGATATTTTTATGGGATCGAATCTTAAATGAGGAATGGTAACTGGATTCAATTCGGATGCCTCAAGGGTTTCTGTTGAATGTGTGGATTTCTTCTTTAGATTTCTGGTAAGAGTAATTATGGTTTGTTGTTTATTGGTGTCTATTATTCTTATTTATTTTTATGGGTAACATACTTAAAGTAGTTGTTTTTTCTGGATTTCAGTAATGGTCTGATCTTTTGGGAATTTGAAGGTGACAGGGTACAGAGGTTTCATTAGAAGTTGGATCTGGAAAGGGAAAGGACTAAAAACTGGTCAACAACAACAACATTGGCCAGGTAGTTACTAATTTGTTGGTTTTGTTTTATTTAATTATTTGATTTTTTTTCTTTATTATTTTAAAATTTACATTTCATTCAATTTCATTTAATTTATTATTAGTAATGATTTTCATTATTTTATTATTTGACTGAGTTAGTTTAAAGACATTTTATTTAATTGAGAAAGATAAGTATCGTTGAGTTAATTCTTTGCATTTACCTTTTATTTTTGTACCTTATTGGAATAAATAAATATTGGAATAAATATTGGAAATTATTTTATTTAAGTTTTACTATTATCATAATTTTTTTTTCTTTATATTATATTGTTATTGTTTCATTGTTGGGATGTTTTGTTTTTTTTTTTTTCTTTTTTTTATTTTTTTTTTGGAAGCGGATGTTATGGAATTGGCTTTTCTATTTTCGGATGGTTTGGTTTCTGTGATTAAAGAGGATTCCGGTACCGGGTACCGATAAAAGAATTTAAGGGATAAATTGGAAACTTTGAAAATTAGAAATTAAAAGACTTAAAAGAGACAAACCAGAGACAAACTTAAAAAGACACAAAAGAGGAAAAGAAGTAAAATCTAAAACGAAACATAAAAAGAAAAGTCAAACTAAAAGTATAAGAAAAATTAAAACTTACAAAATAATTCAGACACTTAGAAAACCAATTCGAAAACTTAGAAAAACTTAAAATGAGAATGTAAAGAATGTAGAAACTATTTTGGAAAATTGTAAAACATTTGAAAATTTGAAAAACATTTATTTCGAAAGTGAAAAAAAAACATTTAGAAAAATTAGAGAAAAACAATTACCGAATTTGAACAGACAGAAAACTTAACTAAAGAAAGAGTGCAGTGAAGTGCAAAACTAAAAATAAAACGAAAAAAATAAAACAATTAAAACTCTCAATTGTTTTATAATTAAAAAAAAATCTTCGAATAGTGACCTTTTCATATATTTAATAATTTCTAATTTAAATTTTTTTTCTCGAATTTATTGTTCATTATATTTATATGTCTGTAGTTTCTAGGTAATTCCTATATGGTGTAGGTTTAAGGGTATTTTGATTAATACTGTATAAGGGTATAGAGTAGTGTAGTGTGGTATATGGTAGTGGTATCGGGTTATCGTATCGTGGGATATATTAATTTTCAAGGTGGTGTCAGGATATTGTGTGGATTTTTTATATTATATTAATTTTCTATATTTTCAAGGTGGTATCGGTATCGGGATACAGAATAAGGATTTTTTTGTATATCGGTATCGGGTCGGTTATTCTTGTAATAAATTTAGGGTTTATGTGTATTTTCTTTATTTCCCCATCATCTATCCCGGAAGGCAGCCCCACTCCTTTTTGATTTCAATTATTGTAGTTCCGGCTTTTATTTTATTGATAAAATCCGCTACAACCCTTACCCGCCCATCCAGGATAACCTTTTGAGATATTGATCTTTTGATTCAAGTCACATTTTGGAGTATCATTTCGGGATTAAAATAGCACCAAAATAAGTTCCTTATATATACACACATTATCATATATGCTAACGTAACAATGTTTTCTACATTAATAAAGCTAACACAGCATTACGTGAACTAAGAATATAATGTACAACGACAAATGTAACACAACTCCATGCCAAATAAAACTATTAACAATAACAAAGTTCCATACTTAACAACAGTAAAGTACCTACCACAGCGTACAAAACGTAACCTATTTACACTTTTTCAAGCATAACTCTAACACGTCAATGTTAATTTTTACATTAACATGGTAATATTTAACAAAAATTTAGCATAGTCCTGTCTAATTATCATACTGACAACGAATATATTTGCTAAGCGTAACAGTTTTTCAAGCATTACTTCGTTAATATTAACAAAAAAATTCATCATGACCTTACCTAAAAACCATAATTCCCCAACAATATATGCAACATAACCAAAGTTTATCCAAAGATAAACATAAAATAAAGTTCATCCCACACATAACATAAAATGGGGCCTGAATAAAATACCGTTATTAGTAAAGTTGTAATAGTTTTGCTGATTTAAAGCAGTAAATCAGTAAATCATTAAATCAAAAAACAAACACCCTGCCCCCTCCCTATCCACCCGTCCATGACCTTTTGATATATTGATCTATTGATTTAGGTCACATTTCGAGTATCATTTCGGATAAACATAGCACAAAAATAAGTTCTTTATAAACCAACCATCGTATATATGCTAACCTAACAATGTTTTCACGTTAACCCTTTGATACCTACTGATGCCTTTCAGTCACATGAATATTTCAGGTTATTTTGACCCTTATAATACGAGTTTTTAAGGTATATTTAGCATTTTCTGATTCACAGAGCTTGGATTCCTAGCAAAAGCGAAAAATTTTGAAATGATTTCACAGTATTCACTTTGCGAGAGCTTGCGCAAGTGGACCCTTTTTGAAAATCTGTAAAACGTTGCAATCTTTGTAGTTGCAATTTTGAAAAATTTATTAAGAATAAACAAAGTGAGTTTTGGTTGTTCAAAAAATATTTTTTATGCGTTATTATGGTGTAATTAATGATTTGGTAAAAAAAAATCTGAAATAACTTATATGCTGCATACTATGGCCTAGCAAATTCATGATACCATATAAACTCATTCGGGATATGCTACGTATTGTTTTTTTTTTAAACTTAGATTATTTTAGCTCATTTTCATAAGAATGATTCAATTAGTGCTGTAAATAAGAAAATTTTTAAATTTACCCAATTCAGTGGTAAATTATACCACTTTTCGATTTGGTGATACCATGCGGTCTCATACAGCAAGGGTATCGTCATATATATATATATATATATATATATATATATATATATATATATATATATATATATATATTATATATATATATATATAATATATATATATATATAATATATATACTATATATTATGCGATCATGGAGTTAGTATATCACTCAGCAAATGTTTTATGTAACAAAGATATTCTCAACACTACAACTAAAATATTATGACAATTGGTCGCCTCCCTACTTTTGGATAACTGCTTTGACGAATAGGGAATGTATGTCTTGTCAACAATTAGACCAAATCGACTAAATTTTTGAATGCAGACAGGAAGCTAAAGTCGAAGGTAGAGGAAACTACAATACTTGTGTCGAACAAAGGACAGACAGCATCGCAGT
>JABUQX010022368.1:40000-45000 GCA_015478945.1 Trachelipus rathkii | reverse complement strand
GTTGATAACTGATTTACTGTTTTAACTGATTTAGTGTATGTAATGTTAAATGTTTTTTTTACGTTATAAACATAAAAAGAATATAAATTTTTTAGTAAAAACAAAAAGTTTTAAAGCAATAAAATTAAAAGTAAATAAAAGTTTTTTAAAAACAAAGTTTTAAAGAAATGAAATTAAAAATAAATAAAAGTTTTTTCAAAATCAAAAAGTTTTAAAGAAATAAAATTAAAAATAAATAAAAGTTTTTTAAAAAGAAAAAGTTTTAAAGAAATGAAATTAAAAATAAATAAATAAATAAACAAACACAACGCGATACTGATTTGTTAAAATGGATATTTACTGCATCAGCTTCGTAACCTGTTCTTCTGTATGCATGTTAGTAACTTTACTGCTGAAGTATGGAACTTTGTTATTGTTAGCAGTTTATTCGAGCGTGAGGTATGTTAGGTTTTGTCAATCTGCGTTATATTCTTAGTTCAGGCTATGATATGTTAGATTTATTGATGTGAAAACTTTGTTACGTCAGCATATATTCGTTGACCGGTATGATAACTAGGTTAGGTTATGGTAAATTATTGTTAAATGTTACTATGTTAATGTAAAATAACAGTGATATGTCAGAGATATGTTTGAAAAAAGTGTGAATAGGGTACTTTCTGTTTGATGTAGTTACTTTACTTCGTTTTGTTAAGTATTAAAACTTTGTATGTAACCGTTTATTCGTGTTTAAAATGTGTTATGTTTGTGGGTGTACATTATATTCTTAGGTCAGGTTAAATGTTAGCTTTATTGATGTGGAAACTTTGTTACTTTAGCATATATTCGTTGGTCAGTATGATAATTAGGTTAGGTTTTGATAAAAAAAATTTAATTGCTACTATGTTAATGTAAAATAACAGTGAAATGTTAGAGATATGTTTGAAAAAAGTGTGAATAGGGTACGTTCTGTATGCAACGTTAGTTACTTTCCTGTTGTTAAGTATGGCACTTTGTTATTGTTGACTGTTTATTCGTGTTTAAGAGGACCCTGTATATGAAATCACATTTTCTCCTAATCTTAATGAAAACGTTTATTTTTTGAAGTAACTTTTACATATTTAATCTAGATGCTTTCAAAGAAATCTATCAAATGGTTTGAAATTTAGGGGGGGAATCCCAAGTTCTGAATTTCTTACTTATTCCACTAAAAAACTCATAAAAGTTTCATTTTCAAGATATTTCAAAAATAATTTCAGGAAAGTAAGTGAATATGATGTAGTAATAAAGATATAATCATTTACTTTTGATATTATAAAAAAAATAAAATGTATGATAATTTCTTCAATTTTTTTATTCAAAATTTCAAAAAAAAATTCAAGGTCATCACTTCAATCAGACATATCACTAATATGGCCTGATAACTTTCAATAAAACTTTGTGAACATCTTATAGGGTCAATATGGAAGGTTTCTGGAAAGTTTTATCATTAAAGGGAGAAACCATTTTTTTAATGATTTTTTATCACAGTTGATATGGAGAAAAAATTAATTTTTAGAAAAACGCAAAAATAAAAACTTGAAATTTATTCCCTCTTACAGAAAGTAAATTTTTTTATAACTCTCTCTCTCTCTCTCTCTCTCTCTCTCTCTCTCTCTCTCTCTCTCTCTCTCTCTCTCTCTCTCTCTCTCTCTCTCTCTCTCTCTCTCTCTCTATCTATCTATATATATGTATGTATACTATATATATATATATATATACTATATATATACTACTATTAGTATATATATAT
This sequence comes from Trachelipus rathkii, assembly GCA_015478945.1. Classification (NCBI taxonomy): domain Eukaryota; kingdom Metazoa; phylum Arthropoda; class Malacostraca; order Isopoda; family Trachelipodidae; genus Trachelipus; species Trachelipus rathkii. Next base: position 43,232 of record JABUQX010022368.1, on the reverse strand, counting down.
ATAGTATAGTAACAGTATTTATATATAATATATATACCAGCTATATATATTATATATATATATATATATGTAAATATTACTATATCGTTAATATAATATATACTATACTTATATATATATATATTATACATTATATATAATATATATATATATATATATATCCTTCTAGAGTGAAAAACTTTTGTTAGATGATGAGAAAAAATATTGGTTATATAATTCTACAAAATAATACTTTAACTCCTGCTCCGGCTCCTGCTCCGGCTCCGGCTCCGGCTCCGGCTCCGGCTCCAGCTAAATTCAAAATTGCTCAGCTCCAACTTCCTGCAAAATTATTTTTAAATGCCAAAAAAATTCTTTAAAAAAACTATACTTTGACTCCGTCCTGACTCCGGCTCCGGCTCCGTCTCAATTTCAAAAATTTTTATTTTCGACTTTAGGCAGAATAATTTTTACTTCCCCCCCCCAAAAAATTTTTTTTAATTAATTTATTGATAAAAATGTATACTTTTTCTCCGGCTCCGACTCCGGCTCTGGCTCCGGATCCAATTTAAAATTGTTCAGCGGCGACTTCAGGCAGACCACATTTCACTTGAAAAAAAATTTATCGATAAAAATGTATTCTTTGTCTCCGGCTCCAGCTCCGGCTCCGGCTCCGGCTCCATCTCTGGCTCCATCTACAGCTCCGGGTCCGGGAACTTACTACGGTTCCATTTCAAAATTGTTCTGTTCCGACATTGGCTAGAATTATTTTTACTTGCAAGCCAATCCTGAAAAACAAATTTATACATCGGCTCCGGCTCCGGCTCCGGCTCCGGGCTCCGGCTCCTTTTTAAAATTGTTCAGCCCAAACTTTGTAGAATTGCTTTCATCTGCAAAAAAATTTCTTGAAAAAAATTTGTTCTTCGCCTCCGGCTCCGGCTCCGGCTCCGGCTCCGGCTCCGGCTCCGGCTCCGGCTCCGGCATTCTCCTTTCCGTTCTTGAAATTACGTTCAGCTCCGACTTTGCAGAAGTATTTTTACCTTCAAAAACAATTAAAAAAATTATACTTCGGCTCCGGCTCCAGCTCCGGCTCCTTTTCAAAATTGTTCGGCACCACTAACACTCCCTAGATATTAACTGGTTCACTGCAGAAACTTAGATTAACAAATTGTTCTTCAGCTTCGGCTCCGGCTCCGGCCCCGGCTCCGGCTTCAGCTCCGACTCCGTTTCCATTTCAGAAAAGTTCAGCTACAAATTTGCAGAAGTATTTTTATACCAGCAAAAACAATTTCTTTAAAAAAAATTTGTACTTTGGCTCCTACTGCGGCTCCGGCTCCTTTTCAAAATTGTTCAGCTCCATCTTTGCAGATATATTTTAACTTCAAAAAATTCCTTTTAAAAATTTGTTGTTTGGCTCTGTTTCCGGCAACGGCTCCGGTTTCAGTTCCGGCTCTGGCTCCGACTCTGACTCCATTTATATGAATGAGAAAGAGTCTGATCTTCGAGTGTTGTTTGCGACAAGGAAAAAGTTATTTAATTTATCATATAAAATGTGAATAAAACCTGGAACCTGTGCGAATAACCGTCCTTAACCTGGAAATGAAATTTTTTTATATGACACCCCTAAAAAAAATATCCTGTATCTAAAAAACCTTTCGGAATTTCGAAACTACCATGATGTAGAGGAGGGAATTTTTCTAATAATGTAGCAGTAATAAAAAAAACAAGTGACTTTTGTTTTTCTTACTCTTCCAATTCATTTTCTATGTCATGTACAGAACCCCCTAACAAGATAATCGTTTAGGGTATGTTTTTTTTCTGTTACTTTGTTAAAATGCTTATGACAATATGTGAAGAATTAACCACTTGATTTGTTAGAGAAAATGATAAGGTTTCCGTAAGGTAATTACTGTGTTTACGTGAATTGAATGACCTATGTATTAGAAACAACTGAGTTTTCATGTTAACAGTTCTTTGCAGATAGGGGTAATTCTTAGGCTCGTGCCGGGAGAATATTGCTCAAATTCTTGCGTTTATTCATAGGATTCCAACACATGATGTTATATTTGCATTGCTGAGGTGTGAGTCGAGCTGTTGATATGTAGTGTAGTGTCCATTCATTAAGTTACAAGATATCACTTATTACTCTTTGATCATTGGTTACTCTGTTAGGTATTTGTTAGATAATATTGCTTTAGCTGTTGCAAATATGTTGGAAAAACGGGGATACATTTAGTTTTGAATGTACTGTTAGCTACTTTACCTTGATAAGTAGGGACTTTGTGAATGTTAGCAGATTATTCATAGGTAAAGTATGAGTAGGTTTGTTGCCTTGTATATAATTCTTAGTTGCAGGTTATGATAGTTACCTGTTATTGATGCTGAAACTTAATGTTACCCTTAAACATCCATATTCGCTGGTCTGATGTGATAAATAGTAAGTTAGGATAATTTGTACTGTTTTAAATATTACTTTGGCTGTTGTGTGTTAAGTATGTATGTTCATAGTTAGCTCTACAGAGGATAAAAACTTTACTATGTTTGCATTTATCCGATAGGTATTATGTTACTGTAGCTAGGTAAAGGGATGGTAAAATTTTGTTAAATATTACCGTGTTAATGTAAAATTAACATTTGATATGTTAGAGATATACGTGTCCAAATGTGAAAGGTTACGTATCTCTACTGCATGTTAGATTATTTAACTGTTGTTGTGTGAACTTTTTAATTTAACGGTTTATTCGTGCTTAAGGTGTGTTAGGTTTGTTCGTTGTACTTTTATAAACCTTAGTTCTGGTAATGGCATGTATAGCTTTATTAATGTGAAAACTTTGTTACGTTAGAATATATTAGTTGGTCAGTGTATAAGGAACTTGTTTTTTTATGTTATGTTTTTCCAAAATGATAATCGAAATGTGATTTGAAACAGTAGATCAAATAGGATCATTGGAAGGTAAGGAGGGGAGGCCCTCTCGGAGGTGTTTATTTACAGTATTTACTAATTCTACAGCTTTAGATGGTTGCAAAAGAAAAAAAAGCTGGATACGATAGGTAGGTAAGTATAATAAATTTTGGTTAAATATTACTTTCAAATGTAAAATTGAACGTAAATATTTATAGATGATTGCCTTGAAAAGGTTATGAATAGGTCACGTTGTATCCATGCTAGGTTTCTTTACTGGTACTAAGTGTGAAACCTTTGTTAATGTAACAGTTTATTCGTACGTAAGTTGTTTTAGGTTTGTCTTTTCTG